>CAHIKZ030004663.1:1040000-1070000 GCA_903632075.3 Acanthosepion pharaonis
AAGACATTTTTTTCATGTTTATATAAACGTATAAACACACAAAATATGTCTTAAAATAATTGTCGGACTTTGTCCATTTCATAATGTGTGACGTCATTTGTTTACTTTTGGATACGCATCGAGCAGATATGAATGTACGAAAGAAAATCATGGAAGATTGTAGTTTAAAAACAGTAAAATCGACTTTGCTAACCGAAACGATCCTCTGTGGCTCAATCGGTAAAAGCACGTCAGGCTATATGACGGTTTCGTATAGGATACAGGTTCGATTCCTGTCGACGTATATTTTCTATGAAAATTTCTCGGACATTCAGGCCGGTAAATGTTGTTTAATATTGTTTATTATAAACAGATCATTTAGTTAAATATTTGTATCTATAAAAAGGACGTATAAACATAAAAATGTCTTAAAATATCTACGTATATATAGGGCGCGATGGATAAATTGTCGACTGACTAGATTATGCAAGAATAAAAATAACACTGACATCTCCTTTTAATAGATATACAGTGGTACCTCGGTTGATGAATTTAATTCGTTCCAGAAGGCCGTTCGTAACCCGAAATGTTCGTAAACCGAAACTGTTTTTCCAATAGGAATCAATGTAGAGAAAAATAAGGTCACAGTACAATAAAACTGGAAAAAAAACACAACACAACACACGACTGTATACAACACGGCGGTCGACTCAGAAATGATTCAGTTCGAGTTAACTCGGTTTGACAATGTTGTTCGAGAACCGAAATTTTGTTCGCAAGCCGAGGCATTTTCATCTCGATTTGTTCGATATGCGAGACGTTCGAGAACCGACATTGCACTGTATTTACCAAAATTACACAAAAATTTCTTGAAATTCTAAAGAGTAAATTCATCAAATATAATCACCATTGGCTTCAAATACGGCCTCATGACAAATTCAGAATCTCCTGCATCTCTTCTGGACGGTCTCCTTGTTTAAGGTGGTGAATGTAATCATAATCCTTGCCTTCAGTTTATCTTTCGGGGTTACAAGTAGTTTTGTTGGTCTCCCGCTCAATTGCACCACACGCATAATAATCAAGGTGGTTTCAGTCTGTGGGAGTGAGGTAACCAGGTGCAATAAGGGATGTAGTCGCAGAAATTGTCTGGCAGCCATGACTGGATTCTCCTGCATATGTGGCATGGTGCAAAATCCTGTTGCCAGATATATGGTCTTCCAGCAGCCACGCTCATCAAGTCACTTGATGTAGGCCTGCGTGTTGAGTCAGAGTCTCATCAACAAATTTGGACAGTTCTTTTCTTATCAGAACAATCAGAGTGAATTTTCCGAGCTGCCGTACCTTTGTAATCACAATCAGATTCATCCAATGTTATTCTGAATCTTCTGCAGTGTCCTCCGATTGACAACCAAACACTTTGAAATGTTTATATTGGAGCTTCCGACGGGAATGTCAAGAATGCAGTTTCTAAATTTCTGGTGGGGTGAATTGCGTCATGGTAGTCTTTTTCTTACAGGCACTGCCCAACTGACCCTGTGCGATCGAGAAAATAAAAACAAACACGCATATATATATATATATATATAGATAGATAGATAATAGATAGATAGATAGATAGATAGATAGGCAGCATGTTTTCGTTCAAGCATAAATAAATTAAATTGATTAAATAATTTAGGTGTACTCTGTCTATTTATTTTAGTTTTAATCCTTTAAACTACACGAATTAATTTATATTTATATATATATATATATATATATATATATATATATATAAATTCGTGTACTTGAAAAGATTATATATATATATATATATATATATATATATATATATATATATATATATATATATATATATATATGAGAAGTTACATCCTTGTCTTACACCCTTTCTATTTTAGTATATAATTCATTTTCTATTTGAATGCGGGTGGTTTACTGCCAATATGGTTTCTGGATCATTCCAATATCCTTCCCAAACATGCCAAGGTTAACCAGCAGTTCAGATTAAATTGTGTAGAGTAAATTAAAACATCCCCAAAATTTAGCGAAAGAGCATCATCATCATCACCATTGGCAATGACAAAAGACCGTTATGAAATGAGCGTACTTTATTCCTTGTTGAAAATATCTCCTATGTTATAGTCTGGCACATGGCAATGATAGGAGAAGCACCAATTGGGTGTCTAGGAATGTGCTGCAACAGTTTGCTAACAATCTACAGAAGACGCTTTAGATAAAAAATACATGCAGCAATTAACTGAGATGCTAACCTTTAGCCCGACACAGGAGAGCTTAGTTGGATTGGATTTATTCTACATTAGTATTATACTGCTATACTTGCTTCCTCAAAGATTAACTTAAGCTCAGGCAAAAGAAAACGGCGTGTGAAAATGATGTTTTTCCTTCTTGAGCAAGTTTTAAAACTTTAGTTCATTTTATTATTACAAAAATCTATTAAATAAATGGCCTTAAAACAATAAAAAAAATGTAACTAGCGAGTAGACAGTAAAAACTATGTCAAAAAAAAAAAACTCCTTTAGATACAACGTTCCTTTTTTAGCCTTGGTCTAAGTAGTACTTTGCCATTCTTGCAATTCAGTACCCCACGACTACACTCTTTATGTATTTACATAGAAGACAGGCTTGCACAAAAGCAAAATTCGTGGTGCGTTCAATAAGATTGGATTCACTAGACAGTAGCCTGCGGCAAGGCTTAGCCGAGTTAAGGCATATTTCCGTCTCTAAAAATGCGTCATCTGACCATAGATAAGCGTTAATGAGAAGTTTTGGTCATTTAGGAGTTTGCTAGATAGATAGATAGATAGATAGATAGATAGATAGATAGATAGATAGATAGATGTGATAGATAGATATGAATAGATAGATAGATAGATAGATAGATAGATAGATAGATAGATAATAGAATAGATAAGAACAGACTGTGATAGATAGATATGAACAGACTGAGATAGATAGATAGATAGATAGATAGATAGATAGATAGATAGATAGATAGATAGATAGATAATGAACAGACTGTGATAGATAGATAAAAATTGAGATAGATACTAATATATAGAGAGATAGATAGATAGAAAGATGAAAAATTGATAATACTAATATAAGAGCGAGAAATGAATTGAGGTATATAAAGAAAGATGGACAAACTGTACTAGACAGATATGAACAGACTATGATAGATAGATAGATAGATAGATAGATAGATAGATAGATAGATAGATAGATAAACATGAAGAAATTGATTATATTAATATATATTTAGAGAGAGAGCAAGAAAGTGAAATACATAGATATGAAAAACTAAGATGTATAGAGTGAGGTTGGAAAACTGTACCAGATCTATATGTGATAGATAGATAGATAGATAGATAGATAGATAGATAGATAGATAGATAGATAGATAGATAGATAGATAGATATGAATAAAATTGATAATATTAATAGAGAGAGAGAGCGAGAAAGTGAAAAATACAGGTGAGAATGAATTGAGATATATAAAGAAAGGTGGACAAACTCTACTAGACAAATATGAACAGTCTGTGATAGATAGATAGATAGATAGATAGATAGATAGATAGATAGATAGATAGATAGATAGATAGATAGATATGAAGAAACTGATTATATTAATATATAGAGAGAGCGAGAAAGTGAAATACATAAATATGAAAAACTGAGATAGATAGAGAGAGGTTGGCAAACTATACCAGATCGATATGAACAAACTGTGATAGATAGATAGATAGATAGATAGATAGATAGATAGATAGATAGATAGATAGATAAGGGTACCTAGTCAGATTCAAATTCACTACACGCTCGTAATAGTGTGGTGTACAAGTCAAGTTCACTAAATCTTACTTTACCGCGCGATACGCTCAAATTGACATAGTTGTGAATAGACCGTGACAGATTGATACATATAATATGTAGTGAACAGAAATTTGATAGGAAGGAAGGAAAGAAGGGAAGAAGGAAGGACGGTAAGAAACAAAAAGAAAGAGGAGAGCAGATCACGGTGTGCACAAAGTCCCGCTTGTTGTTTGAAAACGAGTCTGGCAGCAGAACAAGAATCGCGCCAATTTTTTTTTTTTTTTTTTTTCGAAGCGGAATCTATTTTCCGGAAGATGGCAATGGAGAATCACGCGCTAATTTCACGGATCATTTACGCCGATGGACTTGTTCGACTATAACAACATAATTATATATCACAGTGCCGTGTGGAAGCATATATTTCCATGGGAGGTCTGCAAGGAAAAAAGAAAAACACTGAACTACCCGAGAGAAGAATCTTAATACTGGAATACACATAACGATGCACCAAAAACAACGTGTGACTTTTTTGGTGAGGGAGGGGGAGAATAAATTTCAGTACGTGCATTTACAGACATACATAAATACATAGAGAAAGGGTATCTCGAAGCAGTGTAATGGTAAGCAATCTTATCTTGCTAAAACAATTACGCTCCTCACTAAGTGTCCCATACTTCCGGCTTTGTGTCACATCTAAGCTACGCTTAGAAAATCCATTTTGGGGCACCTCAAGGTGGTGTAATGGTTGACAAGTTTGAGTAGTGAGTTCGATCCTCAATGGGTGCCGCATAAATGCGGTCTTGTGCCACATTTAAGCTACGCTTGGAAAATCACTATACATAGAAAGGTGTGTATGTGTATTTCTGCTTGCGTGTGTGTGTGCGTGTGTGTGTATAAAAAGTTCTCGACCCGACCAAGTAGTACCTCCTTCCAAATTCTGATGTTTTGTTATTTGTCCAGATTTGGCCAAAGAGATCATGCTGAGAACTTTTCATTGCCACCCCGTATACGCTTGTCCGGGCCTCATTGTCGAAAATCGGACGTTCTAACCACTTCGACACGTGCCCATGACCAGTGATTCGATCGACCACTTTCCAACCATGTGACCCTGGTTCGTATCTCACCCCGGTTGATTTGAAAGGAAGCTGCCATCTTGACGATATCGGCCTGGGAAGGCGAAGATTCCACCGTGCGGCATCTTTGATGAGAGCCTGAAAACCATACCACAGGCTTTGCGAGTCAAATCGGGTAGACGGGACATTTCATCGACGGCCGTGTTACCACTAAGTCACAAGTCATCGTGACTGAAAGTGTGAGCGTGCTGGCACTAAAGTAAAAGCGGGCTCTGCGTTTGCAACAGGAATTGGCCAAACGCCTCAACAGATATGCATACTCGGAAATGAGTTGATGAGAATTTTATATTTATATATATACCGAGCGTGACAACAAAATGTCGAAATCGTGTAACAGATTTTGTCCATTCCACAAAATATTTATATCTAAAAAAAAAAACACTAAACTAATTGAGTTTCTTTTTTCCAGGTTTTCAGATAAGACGTTTAGCCATTTTGACACCATTTGTCGTAAGAATCACAAAAAAAAAGTTATTCAGCTACAAAGAGTACATGTTAAAATCGTTTAGTGTCAGCCCGACTATGTCTTCCCAACTTAGCAATGGTGAGAGGAAACAGATCATTCAGAACTTCAGCAATGGTATCAACATTCATACTCTGGCTTCCATCTTCAAAGATCATTCAAGAACCATCAAGAGAACAGTGAATAAGTTTTAAAAAATGGAACAGTAGAGGTGAAAATTAGATCAGGAGGTCACAACAGCAAAAGGGATCATCATTTCAACTTAGAGTTAAATACATTCTTATTTTTTCAAAGCAGAACTCAATAGTGTTAGAAAAACCTCCGAGAATTTCAGTAAGATATTTTTAATCATTTCTAAGTTACAACGGTTCAAAGTTTAATCTAACAATATGACAATAATTTTGCCTTTTTTACACGATTTGGACAATGTTGCTGTTACATCTGGTATATATATATATATATATATATATATATATATATATATATATATATATATATAAGCTCCTGAAAAAAAATGATTTTGGTTGAGGTCTTTGGGAGGAAATGTGTGTTTGTAAACAGTGACTATTAGGGCTAATAATGCAAGACTCTTCGGTAAATCGAATCGAGTTCTCGCAGTCACTGTGTGTTTATCTAAAAATAAATACCCTTAAAATCACCTCCACCCCGGCCGTGCGCCAACGGTTTAGTGGTAGAATCCTCGACTGACGCCAATTCAGTCGGGTTTCGATCCTAGGTAGAGAGGTCTAACCATACTGTTGAGTCGAAATACTGTTGAGCTATATGCGATATATATATATATATAAGATAAAAATTAGTTTTAAGGTTTGCTATATTACTGGGCAAAAGTTCTCAATGTCAATTCAAGGGACACAACTCTCTAACTGCAATAGGTGATATTACAGAAATTTGGGATTCCCGAGTTTTCATTATGGCGATTGTTTTCGGCGAAATTTTTACGTGCTTTTTTTGCGATGAAATTTTATACGATAAGAGTTTTTATAACTTGGAAATATATTTGAGAATAATCGAAGTTAATTGTGAAATCCAGCGAAAGTCACCCATGAAATAAAAATATTTGCTTATACGGAAATTGTCTTTATTAAGTGGCGGCAGAAGAATTATCGTTGAACTTAAGCTTAAATATTAATGTAATACTTAAATGCAGCGACCAATTTTCAGTTTTTCTGTCGTTTATTGTTGCCTATCACATACGGCAGCAGTATGCCCCACAAAAAGAAATCTCCGCCAACAGAGGACCAGATTGCAATCAAATAAGTCAATGTTGAAACGAGGGGAAAAAAAGCTCCGTGCAAATGAAAACCCAGATCAAACTGCAGCCAGGAGAGGTCCCACTGCTAAGAATATGCAAAGACTTTGGGACTCTCAAACTCTTGAACAAGCTGAAGGCCCAATGAAGAGCGAGATTAAATGCCGCTGGGGGCGGCTTTTTAAATTAAATATATATATATATATATATATAGGTAAAAAAGGCGGCTTTCCAAGTAGATCCTATTGATATAAAATATAAAATATATATAAATATATTTATATATAGGCATTTAAGAGAAAAACCCATTCAGATGGCCATTTCGTCCCTGGAAAGTAATCCAAATAGATGTTAACAAATTGATATAAAATGAAATTAAAACTGAGGAATACAAATTCCGGGGTTTAATTCTTTGTAATTTATATATATATATATATTATATATATATATATATAGTTTATTCAAATTTAGGAAATGGGTAGACCTGATTCAGATGATATCCAGAGAGCTCAATGTAAAATTGTCCAGATATGTTTGAATAAAAAAGACTCCGTTAAGATTCAACAAATTTGCCCTTTTAACAAAGTCCTATGGAGTTTTTCCCAAATATGGTTAAAAAAATGGCGTCTAGGAATTTGAATGAAATCTGTGAATGGGGGATGAAATGTTAACCATCTTTGAATGGGGACAAAATGGTCATCTGAAAGGGGACAGTTAAATGGCTTGATGAGGTCCGTAAAAAATCATTGGAAGTAAGGGATCCAGAATTAAAGGGGTTTAATTCTTTACATGGAATCTTAATGGTCTGTCTTTATTAAATATATATATATATATATATAAAGAGAGAGAGAGAGAGGGAGAGAAAGAGGAGGAGGAGAGAGAGAAAGAGAGAGAATTAATAAAAATAAGATGTTTGGCACTTGGCTCAAGGATGATACCGTCAGCATCCCGACTGCAGAGACTCGTAGACGAACACTCGGGAATCACTACGTCCATGCGTATCAGCAATTGACTGTTTATATTTCTCGATTTTTTTTCTTTTTATACGCACTTTTCATTTTTATTAGTCACTATTTTCATGTAGCTAGTCGATGTGGAATCAAAAAGAAAATTAGTTGAATGACCTCTTGAGAGATGTTCAACCATACCCTGTCTATAGATGTTCAACGCTCCCTGGAATATTTAGATACAGTGTATTGCATGCGAATAGACCTTTCTATCGCGTCCCATAAACGTTTGATTGAGCTGCTACCTGGCGAAGGCAGAACCGTACCATTCGTCGAAAATCTCCAGAGTGAGCTTCAAACAAATTCTGGAAAACATGGTCATCTTGGTTTCGTGGCACGCGGTTTTATCTTGCGGCAATATCCTATCATTATTGGAACAAACAGAATCAATGAAAGGCTGCAAATTCTAATATCGCAGTGTAACATAATTCGCCAGTCAATGTTTAGCCGGACTAGCGGACCCAAACAATGCAACGTTTACATAATGTATACCCAGTATATAATCACCTTGTTTGACTTCGAGCTACACCTACACTACAGGCCAAAACTTTTGGAGGACTCTCTTGATTTCGAAGATACACCTACACTACAGGCCTAACGTTTTAGAGGACTCTCTGGATTTCAAAGCTACACCTACACTACAGGCATAACGTTTTGGAGGACTCTCTTGATTTCGAAGCTACACCTACACTACAGGCCTAACCCTTTGAGGACTCTCTGATTTCGAAGCAACACCTACACTACAGGCCTAACCTTTTGAGGACTCTCTTGATTTCGAAGCTAAACCTACACTACAGGCCTAACTTTTGGAGGACTCTCTAATTTCGAAGCTACACCTACACTACAGGCCTAACCCTTTGGAGGACTCTCTGGATTTCGAAGCAACACCTACACTACAGGCCTAACCTTTTGAGGACTCTCTGATTTTGAAGCTACACCTACACTACAGGCCTAACCTTTTTGGAGGACTCCTCTTGATTTCGAAGCAACACCTACACTAGAGGCTAAACCTTTTGGAGGACTCTCTTGATTTCAAAGCAACACCTACACTACAGGCCTAAAATTTTGGAGGACTCTCTTGATTTCGAAGCCACACCTACACTACAGGCATAACCTTTTTGAGGACTCTCTTGATTTCGAAGCCCACCCACTACAGGCCTAACCTTTTGGAGGACTCTCTGGATTTCGAAGCTACACCTACACTACAGGCCTAACCCTTTGGAGGACTCTCTGGATTTCGAAGCAACACCTACACTACAGGCCTAACCTTTTGGAGGACTCTCTTGATTTCGAAGCTACACCTACACTACAGGCCTAACCTTTTGGAGGACTCTCTTGATTTCGAAGCTACACCTACACTACAGGCCTAACCTTTTGGAGGACTCTCTTGATTTCGAAGCTACACCTACACTACAGGCCTAACCTTTTGGGGGACTCTCTTGATTTCGAAGCTACACCTACACTACAGGCTAAACCTTTTGGAGGACTCTCTTGATTTCGAAGCTACACCTACACTACAGGCCTAACCTTTTGGAGGAATCTCTTGATTTCGAAGCTACACCTACACTACAGGCCTAACCTTTTGGAGGAATCTCTTGATTTCGAAGCTCACACCTAACTACAGGCCTAACCTTTTGGAGGACTCTTTTGATTTCGAAGCTACACCTACACTACAGGCCTAACCTTTTGGAGGACTCTCTTGATTTCGAAGCTACACATACACTACAGGCTAAACCTTTTGGAGGACTCTCTTGATTTCGAAGCTACACCTACACTACAGGCCTAACCTTTTGGAGGACTCTCTTGATTTCGAAGCTAAACCTACACTACAGGCCTAAACCTTTGGAGGACTCTCTTGATTTCTGAAGCTACACCTACACTACAGGCCTAACCTTTTCAGGACTCTCTGGATTTCGAAGCAACACCTACACTACAGGCCTAACCTTTGGAGGAATCTCTTGATTTGAAGCTACACCTACACTACAGGCCTAACCTTTTGAGGACTCTCTTGATTTAGAAGCAACACCTACACTACAGGCCTAACCTTTTGGAGGAATCTCTTGATTTCGAAGCTACACATACACTACAGGCCTAAACTTTTGAGGACTCTCTTGATTTCGAAGCTACACCTACACCACAGGCCCCAACCTTTGGGGGACTCTCTGGATTTTGGAAGCAACACCTACACTACAGGCCTAACCTTTTGAGGACTCTCTTGATTTGAAGCTACACCTACACTACAGGCCTAAACTTTTGGAGGACTCTCTTGATTTCGAAGCTACACCTACACTACAGGCCTAACCTTTTGGAGGACTCTCTGGATTTCGAAGCTACACCTACACTACAGGCCTAACCTTTTGCAGGACTCTCTGGATTTCGAAGCTACACCTACACTACAGGCTTAACATTTTGGAAGACTCTCTGGATTTCGACACTACACCTACACTACAGGCATAACCTTTTGAAGACTCTCTTGATTTGAAGCTACACCTACACTACAGGCCTAACCTTTTGGAGACTCTCTGATTTGAAGCAACACCTACACTACAGGCTAAACCTTTTGGGGATTCTCTTGATTTCGAAGCTACACCTACACTACAGGCCTAACCTTTTGGAGGACTCTCTGGATTTCGAAGCTACACCTACACTACAGGCCTAACCTTTTGGAGGACTCTCTTGATTTCGAAGCTACACCCCACACTACAGGCCCAACTTTTGCAGGACTCTCTGATTTGAAGCTACACCTACACCACAGGCCTAATATTTTGGGGACTCTCTGATTTCGAAGCTACACCTAAACTACAGGCTAAACCTTTTAGAGGACTAAATTGAGTTCGTAGTTACGCCTACACTACAAGCTAAACCTTTTGAGGGACTCTGTTGATGTCGAGCTACACCTAAACTACAGGCCAAACCTTTTGGAGGACTCACTTTAGTTAGAGCTACACCTACATTACAGGCCAGACCTTTTGGAGGACTCTCTTGATTTCGCAGAATTTGAAAAAAACGAAGGTTGTGCGAAATTATTTTGCTAGCTTCCTTCAGGCAAGAGTGACATTTTGTTCCTGAAAACTTTTATCATATATCAAATAATTATAAAGCATTTCGCCCCGACTGACTTCACAAAATCTTACCAAATATATATTTTTTAAGCATTTCACCTCAAGCAAGGCGGGATGCCACTAGTACGCAAAGGGTTTTAGAGTGGGAGCGATAGTCAAAAGGTGTGATGGAGGAAAGGATGAAGACAAGGGCAGTTCAAAATGTTCTAATCCCCCCCACGAAAGAATAGCCACTTTTTGTAGTGGCAGACCACTACCACTTTTTTATTAAGCTGGAAAACTAATTCAGATGTCGGTCTTAATTTATATTCAGGTGAGGTCCGTACAAAGGGGAGAGTTGTGCGTAAATTTAAACATGGACAAAACAGAGTCCCGTGCAGCCGCAAATTATTTGATAATTAAAAGTTATGACATCCAAGGAAATCGATGAGGATATGATAGAGACACTTGCTGAGGACTCCCCTTCCTATGCAACTATGAAGGAGTGGGCTGCACAGAAGATGGTCCCCAGTCTAGATATCTAAGGCAACAATGCGAGCTTCACCGTTATTATCTAAAGCTTCACAGACCCTTTCGAAGATACGTCTGTGTTTTTCGTTTTACTGCTGCTAATCTTTCTTGGGATGGAAGGTTGTTTTTATAAATGTTTTTATCAATGTGAAGAAGACTGTGTCCCAACTTATCAAAGGTAAAACTCCATCTACTTGAGGCCAAACCTGATTTCATATTGACGGTTGTCCTAGAAAAGCGAAAGCCACGTTGTTTATCTGAAACAATCGTTACAATCGCTGTAATAGCTCAGTGTTCTCGCCCAGGTAAAAGCTACAATTTTGAACGCAAATTTTCAAGGTAGGTTATCACCTTGACTCCACTATTTGGATTATTATATTCATCTTATATTCAATTTTATAATAATAGCCTTCCTTTACTTAACTTATATAATTTTTATATAATGTTTGATTTATGTTTAAATGTCGACCACTTAAGCATAATAAGAAAGCAAAGTGTGAAACTCTGATGAGTGGAAAAGAAAAAGTTTTGATTGTCGGAGGCTAAGATAGGGAGAAGGGGGAGGGTAAACGGTGAGCAAGAGAAGAAAAGACAAAATAAGACACAAAAAGAAAGAAGAAAGTGCAAAGAGGAAAGCTAAAAGAAAGAAATAAAGTTACCAGAGTAGTAAGAGGAGAAATTTGGTTGGTTGGCAAATGTGTTAAATAGACTATCAATTGCGGGTATTTAGTTCACTTGCCCGCAAGTCAGTCGTGAAAAGGATTTGATTGGCTGAGAGCAAAATTTGCAATTGAGACGCCAGTTGTGATTGGTTTTCGCCCATGAAATGGCTGACGTGACGAAATAACAACAGACCGGTCTTCTGTATAATTCACTTTCTTCGCCCTATTCCATTCATCCCTCCCCCTCTCTCTTTCTCTAACCAGAAAAGCGTCCAAATGTACTTGATATGTACTAAGTACGCATGCCTTATCGTGAAACAAGCGTCAAACTAGTCTCGCAGAACATTAAACTGTAGTAAGGTCAATCTTTAGTGGATGCGTATGGCCTTGTGTCAAACTAGGCAAACAAGAATACCTCACAATGAAGCAGTGATTTACAAACTCGTCTAACTGCTAGTATAGAAATAACTTCGATCCTCATTGGGTGCCCAAAAATAGTGGGAATATGATTAGCTAATGTTTAATGGTCAGTAAACTTATCATACATCCCGTGTAGTGAGTTCAATCCACGCTGTTTAATTTTTCCAGATGAATTTGTTCAATTTTTCCAGATGAATTTGAGTTAAAACAACAACACTAGCCTTTTCTCTAAGCTAGTAATTTTCTTATTGGTGTCAGCAGTTTAAGCCTAGGTAAAAGCATTATTTTTGAATGCTGTTTTTAAAGGGAAGGAGGCCCTCCCCACTTGCCAGAATGGTGTGACGCACACTTCTATAACTGGCTTTGTACCGTGTATTACTATATGTTAAGTTTAGTTATAATAATGATGATAACAACTAGAAAATTCTTTGATACTAATTTTCAAAATAAGAAATGCCTACATGTCTTGAAAATCGGCATTCAAAATCCTATCTATTGATGCTGGTAGAAAATACGTCATCTCTGCCACAAGACAAACTGCAGAGGCATACAAATCAATATACAAATAATTTACTATTTTTTAAGAACGAAAGTTAAATTATTAGGCGCATGACTGATTGATAATTACAGAAAATTGTAAAAATTATATTATTTTTTTTATTTTTTTATTTGTTTCTTTTTCTTGGCTTTTCGTTGCTTTTTTCTTTTCGTTTTTGTATGGACGATGTCGGCTTGTCCCTTTTCTCTTTTATTTATTTTATTCTTTGCCACTTAATTTTTGTCTTCTGTTTTTTGTTGTTTTGTTTTTTGTGTTTTTTTGCAGGTTCATTTTTCGGTTTGTTTTTTTTGTTTGTTTTTACTTTCTTTTTCTTTTCTTCATTATCGTCTGCTTATATCATTCTTTTATTCACAACTTTTGCATTCATTTTCTATTTTGTATCTTTTCTTTTCTTTTTTCTTCAATTAATTTTTTCTCTTTCCAATTTTCTCCTTTTTCAACTGATGTTTTATTGCATCAGTTTTCTTCCCGTTTTATTCTTATTTTTCATTATTGAAGCATATTTTATAATTTCCCTTTACAGACTGATTCTTCATTTTATATTTCTCCCTTCCCACTCTCTTTCTCTCCTCTCTCTCTCCATTCCCCTCTCTCCCTCTTCCCTCTTTCTCTCCTCTCTCCTCTTTCTCTCCCTCCCTCCCTCCCACTCTCTCTTTTCCTCTCTCTCTCTCCCTCACTCTCTCTCTCTCTCTCAATCCACCATTTTCGTTTTATCAGTTCCATTTCTAACTGTTTTGCCTTCATCTTTTTTGGCTTTCTTATCGCTCAATTTTGTCTCACCTTTCGGTCTCTTCATTTTTCTGTTTTTTTTTTTTTGTTTTTTTTTTAGGTGGGGGTATCACTCGTCATGCTATTGTAAATCTATTCATTTCTCTCCTTCAGCTTACTCGTTTTTCTCTGGCGCAACCATAACCTCTCTTCTTTTACCGGCACCATTTTCATTCTCTTCGATGATAGGGTCTGGCATGCCGATTAAGGGATACAGAATTTCAGGTCGATTATTTCACTTAATACGATCATTCCTGTCAAACCGTGTAATTAAGGTCGTCCTTAACGGATTCTCCTCCAGTTCCTTTCCCACGAACGCAGGTGTTCCCCAAGGCTCTATCCTAGGTCTTACTCTGCTCCTTATCTTCATTAACGATCTCCCCGATGTCATCAGTTCCCAAGTACGCATTTATGCTGACGACACTACTATTTACTCCTCCAAATCTGGTGTCGCTGACAAAACTAACCTGGCCGTTAGTCTCGAAAAGGACCTCCAATCGGTTGTGGACTGGGGCACGAATTGGCTGGTTATCTTTAATGCCTCTAAAACAAAACTGCTCTCTATTACTCACCATAGGGAACCACCCCTGCCACCCATTAGAATGTCTGATGCTCAACTCCACGAGAGCACTTCTTTGCGAGTGCTTAGTCTCACACTGTCCGCTGACCTGAGATGGAACAATTACATTGAATCAATAGCTTCATCCACCGCAAGGAAAGTTGGTTCCCTGTGTCGCGCCAAAAAGTTTTTCTCGTCCGAGTCCATCTTCAAATCTACATAAATCATTTACATCAGCAATGTCACTAAAGATCCTTCACATATTGTGTTCATAATCTTTGTATTTGATCCTTCATTCCATATTTTTTTCTATGACATTTAGTTCTGCTTTTAATAGTCTATTATATATATATATCTTATATATTATATATATATATATAATATATATATATAAATATATATATTCATGCCACACACGAACATATATATATATACATACACACACATATATATACATTACACCTATATATATTATACATACATAACATCTTACACACACATATATTACAGACACATATATACATATTTATGCACATATACACACATATATATATTCATATATAGTTCACATATATATATATGTGTATATGCATGTATATATTTATATATATATATATATATATATATATATATATATATATATATATATATACACACATATATATATTCATGCATACACACGAACATATATATATATACATACACACACATATATATACATACATACACCTATATATATATTCATACATACACACACATATAAATACATACACACACATATATATACAGACACATATATACATACACTTACATGCACATATACACACATATATATATTCATACATATATACACACACATATATATATATGTGTATATGCATGTATATATTTATACATACATACACCCACACACATATATATATATATACATAAACACACACATATATATATATATATATATATATATATATATATATATTACGATAAACGTGCAATCAATTTACAAATTCATGAATTATTCACACAAAAACAAAAGCAAAGCTTAATGATTTAATTGGCGAGAAATCCATCATCGCAAACAATTCAAATAATATACAAAAACCTCCGAAACAAGAACAACATCTATTCTATACCTGAAGATGTCTGTAGGAACAGACGAAAGCTTGTAGTAAAAAATAAGAACTAATACGGAGAAATTTATGGAAACAAGGATCAATTCATTCATAACGGATTCGGAGGTTTTTGTATATTATTTGAATTGTTTCGATGATGGATTTCGCCAATTAAATCATTAACCTTTGCTTTTGTTTTTGTGTGAATAATTCATGAAATATATATATATATATATATATATATATATATATATATCGCGTATCATGCGACTTATGAAGTCCTTTTACTGTAGTCAAAATATCTCCAAAATTAGATTTTCAAAGGTCGTATGATACGCGAGTATATAGGGTAATTTATCTGTTAACGGTTTTGTTAATGTCTGATTACTTGAATATCTTTTACTGTTGAGTTAAAGATTTGCAGTTTTAAAGAGTTGTTAATTTTTGACTTGCAGGCACGATTCATTCTTAATAGTTCTGTAAAAGTCATCGTAATTCCAATCTCTATGTCACTCTGTATGGAATTCAACCATGATCCTAGATATAAAAGAACAATAATAATCAGATTGCCAGCTTTGAATGTTATAAACATCCATCTACCTGATTAAAAGTGACGAATAATTCGCTTTTAATTGTGAGACAATTTTTATCTCCATAATCTATCTTACATATCTACCATTCTTCCATCTTTAGAATATTGCTGCCATATATGGCCCAGCGCCCCTGCTATTTACCTTGAGCTCCTTGATAAAATCCAAACAAGAATCAGCAATATCATTTGACCTGATCTGGTTTCTTCAGTCACTTTCCCACTGCCGTAAGGTTGCCTCTCTGTGTCTTTTCTATAAATACATTCCTGATAGTTGTACGGATGAGCTCTTCGTTTCATAGAGACTCTGCGGTATTATGGTGAATGTAGTAAGAATAGTATGTAAGTATGTGTTGTTTTGGTATAAAGAATATTGTGGTATGTCCAGGTCAGTAATTGTTTGTTTTACGGCATATCAATCTCAATGGGTTATTTAATGCCGACATTATTTTTTTTTTCAAAACATCTGTTTATGGTAATATTTTTCCTTCAAAAATGTATTGCTGCTTATATTTTTTTTACAAAGTATTTCTGGTATTAAAACCTATTTTTACACTTTCATAGTGTTTTGACCCCAGTTTGTGGGTTTAACTATTTTCCCATAGCTGGGACCCTAACAGGTGCTACCACCGCGTGTCAGGGTGGACCTGGGAACACCAGCAATTAAGAGGTGATTCCACGCTCCACAAATCCTCCTGATCAGAGGCCTTGATGCTGGACGTAGTTTATCGTCTTACCCAGGACACGGATGTAGTTTATCATCATACCCAGAACAGATCAGTAATTTTGGCTAGCTAATTTTAATTTTAAGACCAGCACCCCCCCCTTACCCTTTTAGCCGTATGCCACATTTTTGCATTTTATTACAAAATCAATATCGCTCTCCGCTATGGTACCTCGACTGTTTTTAATTTAAGCGCAGTACTAGACTACTAGTGTCGAGATCTCACCAGTTTAAATTTGTGCTGGCTAAATGTAACCGTAAATTCTATGCTTCTTCCGGCTCCAAAGTCTATAAAAATTTAAATAAAATGTCAATCGCTCTCTACTGCATTCTTGATTCCTCTTCTCACTCGCTATTAATGTTTTTGTTCTTAATTCTTCAGAGCCTGTAACCCTTGGGTCTTAGCGGCTTTACGGCATGGGTCATACCGATTTTTAAAAAATTATATGGAATCCTAGGTTTTCTTCTTTTTTTACAGAGGCAGGAAAGTGCGACACTGAAATCCTAAGCTGCATTGCAATAGAGAAAGATGCCTTTCAAAAGCTAAGCAAAGTATAAAGAAACAGGAAAATTTCGTTAGAAACAAAGAAAAGAGTACTGAACTGTTATGCAATATCACTACCTGAACTATACCCGACAGTAGAGCTAAAACTAGAGTACGGAATGAGGGTACCCCGAACTGATGTTGCCTCCGGCTGGCCCCTGACGACGGTCTGGCACCTGTTTGTTCCCAATCAGGATTATGGTCATGCTTACCGGTGATGGTGTCTAGTTCGGATTGTTCTACGTCCTTCATAGGCGGGGATTGAGATGCGCCTATGATTCCCCTTCTATTTCTGTAATTTTTTTGTTTATTTCACGGGAGTGTGTGGAAAAATAAATGAAATTACTTGCGTGAGTTGGGTTACGGTCTGATGTGGGAGGCGGAGTAATGAATGCTGGTAGTGAATGCTGAACCATCTCATGACAGATGAAGAACTGACTTGCTTGAGTCAACAGAAAAGTAGTTCTATAGAAGAATCCTGAAAATACTATTGGCTGAAAGCGTGAGCAACAACGAAGTTTTAGATTAAAACTGAAACGAAAAGTACACTTATACATAACATCAGAAACAGACGGCTGTATATAAGGCACATAATGAGGAAAAGAGGCTTGGGAAATTTGACACTCGCAAGACTTAGTAAAGATGGACTGAGGAAAACGGCGCAAAGCCTACCTAACGAGATAATGTAAACAATTGACATGGATTCGGAGTTATGAAAAAAATTGGCAAAATTTACTAATGGTTATAAAGGGCAGGAAGTTGTGGAGATCCATGATCGCGCACGTATATAGAAGAAACAGTGTTCTTAACTTCAGCCATCAGATTAGAATGAGTGTTTTCAGTATGACCTGACCATAAGAAATTATTATTTTTTTACTCTCTCTCTCTCCCCCTCTCTCTATCTCTCTCTCTCTCTCTCTCTCTCTCTCTCTCTCTCTCTCTCTCTCTCTCTCGCTGTTCCACCTTTTATCAAACACATTTCTTTCTTCTCTTCCTTTCTCTTTTCCTTTCTTTTTTTTATCTTCTTTATCTAACTTCTTCTTCTCTTTTTATTCCTTTTTTTCTCAACTTCTCCCACTTTGGAGATTAAGCGCCTCTTTTCAATCCACTATTCATTCTTGCTTTTACTCTTTTCTTAAAAAGGAAAAAAAAAACATTTTTATAACTTTCCTTTATTTCCTTAGACTCCACCTACTTCCATTATATTCTTCAGATAAATAAAAATGATTTAGAGTTAGAAGCAGTCACTCAAGGTGGAAACATTCCTTTCGGGAAAAAAATACTTTATTTAAGTAAATAAAATACACTCGTTTCGATTAAAAAAGAAAAGTCGATTCGGTTTCTTCCAGTAAAAAAAAAGACCTATTTGAACCAGTTCGGAGAATGTTTATTGCTTTACCAATTTCACAAGCGATGCTACAACCCTCATATTTCTCTATTTCTAAAGGTTAACAAACTACAACCAGAGCATGTTTTTCTTTCCGTGAGTTAAAAATAAAGAAAACCGGTTCAGTCATAAACGATATACAATAAATTTCGATTATTGACTATTTCAAGAAGCATTGGTAAGTTCTTGTTGCTTGGAAAAAAAACTAAGATACTCCGCTCGGCTGGAAAGTTCATAAGCTAACCAAGATACTCTCATGGAATGTGACTAAACGTGGTTCATTTTCAACATAGTCCCTTTTGAAGTTCACACATTTCTTCCTGCGGTGATTTCCTTGTAGAAGCTTTCATCCTGTTAATCAAAAAATTCAACAACAGCTGATCTGACGTCATCACCACTGTGATACTGGTTCATGAGCCAAGGGTGTTTTTCATGTTGGGGAACAGATGATAGACAAATCAGAAGAAGAGGGACGGTAATCAACTAATTCAAAGCCACATTCTCGCACTGCAGCCATTGAAACGTGTACGCGAGAACATTGTCCCGATGAAACAAGACTTCTTTCGCCAGTATTCCTTTGCGTTTGGTCTTGATAGCCTTTCATAACTGCCTTAACAGGTAGGCATAGTCCTCTCCATTGATGGTGTGGCCCTTTTGAAGAAGCATTGGTAAGCTCTTGTTGCTTAGATTTTAAGAGGCATTGACATAGTGTCTAAAACTGAATCCATAGTCTTCAAACAGCAAGTCTCCAAACAAATTGTCTCAGGTGAATGAATAAAATCTGACGAAACCTTTGCATACTTTGGAAGCGAGATGAATTCAACTGAAAAGGATGTGAAAATTCGCATAGCTAAAGCCCGAGTCACTTTGAATAAAATAGCTGTCATCTGGAAATCTGACCTACCTGATAACCTCAACCGGGGATATTGTATTTTTCGAGCCACTGAAGAGGCGGTGTTAATGCATGGTGCCACAGCTTGGATATTAACTAAAATTCTAAAGTCTAAACTTGGTAGAACCTACATTCGGATACTAAGAGCTATATATAAATCTCTTGGAGACAACATGCAGCTAAATCACAGCTCTATACAACCATCCCTGATATTTCTACAATCTTACGCGAACGCAAAATGCGCTTTGCAGAGCACTGCTGATGAGCAGAACAAGAACTTGCAACTGGCCTACTGCTTTGAACACCTAGCCATGGAGCAAGAATGGTTGGTCTCCCAGCAACCACCTACATTGACCAGCTATGTTATGACAGAGGATGTCACCCTAATGACCTTCCAAATTTGGGCCGCCTTGAATAAAATAGATTGTAATCTGAAAATCTGCGAAGATTCTTTCGAGACACTGTAGAGGCGGTGTTAATACATGGCGCCACTGCTTGGACATTAAGTAAAATCCTAGCGTCTAAGCTTAATGGAACCTACGTTTAGACGCTAAGAGCTATACTTAAAATCTCTTGGAGACAATATCCGACTAAATCCGAACTCTATCTGATAGTTATACAACCTGACGGGAACGCAGTATGTACTTTGCAGGAGACTGAAAACGCCTAAGTTGACCAGCTATGTTATGACAGAGGATGCCACCCTAATAACCTTACGACCTTGATGCAGGACCATGATAGTTTTTGTGATAGGCATAAGAAGGCCGGAGCCACCTCGACCGAATAATAATAATAATCTATGTAGAATCATTTTCTCTACGTGTTCTCTACTTACACAGTATTTTCAAATATGGCTGTCTTCCTTTCTGGGAAGATATCAAAGCAACTTTATACACATTCGTGTAAACAAAGTCTTTGCTACCCTCCTTTACACATTTAGACAAATGCTCATCCTATTAGAATAACTATTACGGTTATATTTAACAATTTGAACAGTAAAGTTATGAGACCTAACTGCCAATCTAGTACTGAGCTTAAATTCGTTATGCTGAGATACCAAAGATGAAAGCAATAATTATTTTGTAAAGATATAAAATATGGCACAAGGACAAAAGCGATGATGGAGAAAGCTGGTCTTCTTCTGTTTTATAATTAAACCTAGCTAGCCACAATTATTGACCCAAACATAGCACAGTATTACTTACACCAAAAAACAACACATTCTTACTTACCATTCTTACTACTTCCACCATAACACTCAAAGTCTCTTTGAAGTTCTAAATAGTCCTCCTATGTACAATATTTGTCTGCGCGGGGGGGGTAATATAAAACAACAATTTTAAAAAATCTAACCCCAACGTGTACCAAAGAGGAGAGCAATATTTATTTTGTTCTAATGCAGAAATTTGGCACAAGGCCAAAAGGGGAGATAGGGGAAGGCTGTCTTCTATCTGTCTTATGTTAAACTTAACTAGCTACAATTACTGTCCCAAACACACCATAATATTCCTTACATGAAAACAACACATTTTTACTACAGTCACCATAATACCTCAAAGTCTCTATGTAGTCCTAACTAGTTCCCATATGTACAATTTATAAAGGTGTGGAATAAAATAACAATCTTTAAAAAGAAACTCCAACGAATATTTACAATGAATACAATTTTTATACAAGAAACTAAACAAAATAGTGTTAGTAATAAAAAAAACACAATTCTAAGAGGAAATCGATATTTATTCTGATAAAATACTGTTATAATGGAACACACCTATTCTATAGTTAATAGACTCTCCCACCTATAATAAGTAGGAGTAGTAATAGTACCGAGGGGTCAGTGAGTCGGTCAGTGACTCAGTCGATGTCGTGCGACAGTTAGTCGAATACTAAAGTATCAGCGACCACAACTAGATTTACTCTGCATCATGCCTATTATATGAAGTTCCTAACGTTTTGTACGTCGAACCTATTTTAGGACCGACTTAGTACAAATACAAGCCTCCACTGTGAAATCACTCTACAACAAATACAGAAATGTGGCACAAGGCCGTAGGAGGGATTGGGGAAAGGACGGTCTTCTGTCTTAATTATAACTTATCTAACCGCAAACACTGACCCAATCGTACAAACAAGATTCCTTACACCAAACAACACATTCATACATACCTTTCTTACTACATCCACCATAATACCTCTTTGTCTCTATGAAAATACTAACTAGTCCCCATATATATATAATTCATTGTCAGTGGGAGGAGGGGAATAAAACAACAATTCTAAAAACTAGCCCCAATGAGTATTTACATTATGAATACAAAACTATTTACAAGAAACTAAAGAAAATAGTATTAGTAATAACCCCCCCCCCACACACACACACACAATCCAAAGAGGAAAGCTCATTAGAAAAAATGTCATGAAAATATTTATAAAAAATACACAGGGATGTTACATTACGGCGATGGGGGTGATGATTTAAGCCGAGGTGCCAGGAAAAGACTGAAAAGAAGAAGCTAAATGCTCACACTACGACTGAGGCGTTGGTTCCTTCCACTTATTATTTAGCAGATTGTCAAGTGCCTGCAAGGAGAAACAAATCCGTTTACTCGTCAAGTCTTGGTTAAGGTTCCACTTCTTTTTGACCCACCCACGTCTCGAATCTGACAGGCTTAAAATCTCGACTCATTCATGTTCCTACACAGCATTGGTAATTCAAACACGTTTTAAATTTGCTTTTCAATTGGCACGTCTTCTAAGTGAAAATGAACGCAACGAAAGATTTTAAGCTCTGAAGGATTTTCGATTGCAGATAATTATATCAAGCAAAATCATGAACATCACCTTAATGCTAAAATTATATCGAAACGTGGCCATAAATTTCTAAGAGACCGCCAAATTCGTTCACAATGTGCGTCCAGTTCATATGCGGTTTATCCAGAACGAATCCAGTCATCTTGTTTATCTCGAAAACTGTTTGCTCAATAGTGGTGTAACTACCGTATATTAAATGGGGACTTTATTGCGCATGCATGAACAAAATAGATCCTGTGAAGGTTGCACAACCGATATGGAGATATCCAATGTGATCACAATTATCGAACGACTAAATTATTCACGGCTTGTGTGTGAACAAGACAGCGTTACTTTGTGGGAAATACAACCAAATGCTTCCCTGATAACTAAAATCTTAACCATTTCATGTCAAGGGTCAACCGTTATCTATCATATATATATATATATATATATATATAATAGCTAGCAGACTATTGCAGACGCCCTCTCAAGCATATTTGTGTTTGTTCAACACCCACAGAGCTAAACTTTGGTTTATACTGCAACTATGCTGAGCAGACCTTAGTTACAGTTTGTGGGAGAGGGCGTGTTATCTAACGGGATCAACAATCTGAACAAGGCCAGCAGGCTCAAGCCCTCAGACACGATGACTTGTGACTTCGTACTAGCCCAGCTATCGACGGCCCCACAAGGGTTCTGTCTACCCAATTGCACTCACAAGGCTTGGGTCAACTCTTGGTAGGGTTTTCAGGCACTTTCCAAAGTGCCAAGTGGTCGAGTGGTTAGAACGTTGGCTTTCTGACCATGAGATCCGGGTTTGAATTTCACCACGGTTGATTTGGGAGAAAGTAGACTTCCTGATGTTAGCGGTCTGGAGGGGGCGATCCCAGAGTGCGATATATATATATATATATATATATATATATATATATATATATATATATATATATATATATATATATATATATATATATATATGTAATCAATTGGTATGTAATCCAAGTGAATCCTAGTAATACAATATAGAATATCAAATATAAAAACTGATTCACACATACAGCTCAATGTTTTAACTAAACAGAGCAACATATTTCATACAATAGGAATTACATTAGGTGATGATCATTATCATCTCGTAAATTGAAAATAATAATTTACAAAGATTTTCAAACCAGTCTATGGATGATGAATTACTGAAAGCCATTTTTATTTCAATAATTCATCATCTATTGACTGGTTAGAAAATCCTTTTAAATTATTGTTTCAATTTACAAGGTGACAACGATCATCACTTAATGTAATCTTAATTCTATCATATATATATATATATATATATATATATATATATATATATATATATATATATATGTGTGTGTGTGTGTGTGTGTGTAAGTATGTGTATTCTAATTTTACATAGATTTCCACATATTTTTCGTGTTTTTTTATAGATATATATACATAGATATCTATATATATATATATATGTATATATATATATATACGCACACACACACACAGATATTTTTCTAAGCATAGCTTACATGTGGCACAAGGCCGAAAGTATGGGGCACCTAGTGAGGATCGAACTCACTTTTCATTTGTAATTGATCTAGCGAGACAAGCATAACTCAGATGTGGAACAAGGCCGAATGCATGGGGCACCCGTGAGGAACACACACAGATATATATATATATATATATATATATATATATATATATATATATATATATATATATATAAAAGTGAACATTGAAGTCAACACTCAGACTGTTTCATACTAAACGCGATCATCAGACCTGTAATATTATGATTTTTTTTGGGGGGGAGCTAAATATTGATACTTTAGTCTGTCCAATATACGACGATTTCTCCTGTTCGAAAATGTTTCAAGGTTCCTTTATGCAATGGATTTTGTCCTCGCCATCCTTTGTGGATTGCCATGGTTCTTTAAAGATGTTCTTCTCAAGCTTTTCTTCTTTGTCGCTCATTTTAGTGTCAAATGCGTTTCAGGCCCACATCAGCACAAATAAAAATTCTATGTCACAGGAAATACATGTTATTTACAAAAGAAAAAATGTAAAAGAAAATATAAACCCTGACTATTGCCTGTAAATAAAAACAATTTGATAAATTATATATAACTACATCAAAATACTGAACTCTCAACATTTGGGCCAAGAGGACACATGGTCCAGTGGATAAAACGTTGTTTGGATCCATTGACTTGACCCAAAGTCTTGTGAGTTCAATACCTGGCTACTGCAGTGTTAAAAATAACTTGTTGATAACTGAGACAACCGGAAGAGGTATAGCAGGTGAAACTACAACAATCTACACCGGTGGATGAAACTTCACTTCGAAATTCCAATCATCTGAAGAAGGCCGGAGCGGACAACGATCGAAACATCGTGAATATGGTAATAAAGATGAGGGCAACAGTCCGAACAGTGTAAATAATTGTTGAGGGGTTCACCCCTTTTAACACAAATGGACTCACCCAGTATATATATATATACTACTACAAGAGCGAGACGAACGTAAGACGAGAGTAAGACCGATGAGGCGAGTCCAGAGTGACAGAGTAAAAGGTTGTAGGTAACCGGAAGAGTGAGGGGTGAGGTAACAGCGTTGTAGGAGTCACAGTGAGCGAGCACGTAGACTCAGTAAGAAGTCATACAGCGATACTTCAATACCAAAGACTGTATATATATATTTTGCTACTAACCCGTATTCCTGGAACTACTAACCTGCTTTACCAGTTTGTATTATTACGTTAATACATTATTTTCATATATTCATTCCTGGCGTTTGTTATTTATTGATACCGGATTTCAACCCGGAATCCACAACAATAATGTAAGCAATTGTTACACTCGGAACGAAGCTTTGGGACACCTTGTCATGTTGTTGTGGATGACACCGTGGAACGGGAACACCTCGAACATTAAGTGAGGAAAGAATTGCCGGAAGACTAGCACTGTCATAAGTGAGGATGGCTGGCTCCTCGATTTGATTTGCTTTCTTTTCGTTTTCATACAACTACAGTGGCAGTTGCTGCCAGATAGATCTGTCAAGCTTATTCTGAAATGAACTCTTTCGAGGCACAACATGTCATGAACCAGCCACTAAATGAAAGAAAACTCATTATTATTGCAATAATTTTTACCCCGTGCCCAATATCACATAGAGCGGAGATCTTCCACTGCCAAGCAAACCTTCCCAATCGGATAAAATGTCTTTCTCGTGGTTCAAGGCCATTTGGTCGATGAATCTTTGCTCGAGACTAATGATATTCATCTACGAATGATTTCACACGTTTCGTTATTTGTCATTTTGTACAGAAAGGTAATGTTGACGGTAATGTTAGCTGTTTTCCTATTAGGAAAAATTAAGCTGGGATCAAAGTGTATTATCGGTTTTCCCCGTTGCTAATGTTAATGGCAATATTAACAGTTTCCTTATAAAGAAAAATTCAACATTCATTGGTCGTGAAGTCGGTGCTACTCGAGGTACGCTTTTCTTCACTCCCTATCCATAGAGCTGGGATCAAAGTGTATTATCGGTTTTCCTTGTTGCTAATGTTAATGGCAATATTAACAGTTTCCTTATAAGGAGAAATTCAATATTCATTGGTCGTGCAGTCAGTGCTACTCGAGGTACGCTTTTCTTCATTCCCTATCCATAGAGCTGGGATCAAAGTGTATTATCGGTTTTCCCCGCTGCTAATGTTAATGGCAATATTAACAGTTTCCTAATAAAGAAAAATTCAGCATTCATTGATCGTGCAGTCAGTGCTACTCGAGGTACGCTTTTCTTCACTCTCAGGACCAATGTGTAGTATCCTTTCTCCTTATTTCTTATGATAAAGATAATAATATCCGTTTTCTTTTAAGGAAACTTTTGGTATTCATTGACCGAGCAGCTAGAGTTACCTTCGGTTGAAATGCACAAATTATTTCTATTAATTTTTTTTTTCAAGAAAATAGGTTTCTCAAGTCCAGTAACTTTTATTTCTCTTTTCAGTATTAATGAGGGTTTCCTTCCTACCCTTTTCTTTGTAGTGTAGAACGTCATTACCTTGATTGTGTCCTTACTTTCTCTTCGAGTTACATGTGAGATCTATTTTGCTTGTTGCTGCTGTCCAAAGTCCTTATGCGTTGTTATTTCTGTTATTTGGTGCAGTGTTTTCTTTGTGATTATGTAGCGCCAGTCCATGAAGTTCGAAAAGAATGCTCCTTGCCAAAACCTACACGCTTCATTCAATCGAAGCTACATTTAACGATCAATCTGAGAAAGCGGTTGTATACAACTGACAGTTTAGATATTTCAGAACAAGTTTGGCGCCACTGCATGATATTGATGCGCATGCCTGGATCTGACAAAGCTAATTTACATGATTCGAGTTTTTAAGCTAATGTTTTGGCTTTGTAGCAACTTGCGGTATTGGGTGAAACTACCCCTATTACACACTATTCTATTTTCAGTTTCCTTATCTCCTATACTAAATTTGTTATAACTCATCCAGAAACTGAGGTATCTGAAGTGTTTAGTATTTACTAATTTCATATCCTAATTTTTTATAATGGATTCAGGGTAGGTGCCACCATTGCTTTCATTCCAGTTCCAGATCATAGTTTCTGCTTTGGAAAGGTTTATATTGATTACTATTTCTTAGAATACGAGCTATAGGATGATGATTTTTATTCAAAGTTTTTCTTATCCCAACTATTAATACCTATGTCATCGGCATAGTCCACCGCCATCCTCATCAGTAGACTGGTCTCGAGAAAGGGAGCAGATCCGTACAAACGTGCTAACAGAATCTATCCCTGCTTTGGCGACTCTTCGCCCTCTCTAACCTTCTAACTTTCTATCCTCGAGTAGCAAAGTGCCTCACAGGTCTCACGTACGATTTTATTTTCAAGTCTTTTTTCATTGCTCTTTGGACTGTTATAGCTGAAACTCCTCTCTCGCGTGCCAAACGTCTTATAAATTGAGTTGGATCTTTTCTAATTGATCGCTTTAGCTTTTAGTTGAAATGATGATCCATCTTTGTTGTAACCTCCTGATATACGTTTCATATCTATTATTCCCTCTTTTTTTAACTTATTCATCGTTCTCTCGATGGTTCAGAATATTAATGTTGGTACCATTACTGAAGGCCTGAATGATCTTTTCCTCTCACCATTTGTTATAGTGGAACACACGTATTCTATTGTTAATAGACTCTCCCACCTATAATAAGTAGGAGTAGTAGCAGTCGTTGAGTCGCTCAGTGAGTTGGTCAGGCAGTCGATGTCGGACGACCGTTAGTCGGATACTAAAAGTATCAGCGACCACAACTAGATTTCTCTGCGTCATTACCTATTATATCAAGTTCCTAACGTTTTGTACGTCGAACCTATTTTAGGACCGACTTAGTGAAATACAAGCCTCCACTGTGAAACTACTCTACAACACCATTGTTCCGTAGGAAAGACAGTGGGCCTGACACAAAATGATTTTAACCTGCTCTCTTTTTAGCTGAATAACTCAAAGAGTTTTTCAGTGATTCTTCAAAAAATTGTATCAAGATGATTAAATGTCTTATTTGAAAACCTGGAAAAAAAGAAATTCAATTCGTTTAGTGTTTCTTTTTTAGATATTAAACATTTTGTGGGATTGACAATTATTATTCTGTGACATGATTTGGACAACTTTGTTGTTACACTCGTTATATAGCTTCGAAGTGAGCAGTTTCTCTCCAGCTTGAATTCGAAACAAAGCAACGCCCTGAAAATGTGGATAGGTCATCACCACATGTAGACAGTTGTATCCCCCCCACTTTCTAGGCAATGCTCACGAGACAGCCATCAACTTCCAGAAAATTAAATCTTAATTTAAATCTCACGTAATTGAATGAACTGACAAGATACTGAGATGATGGGCTGTCAACAGGCGATCTGTAAGAAGACTATGTCAGACAGAGAGCGACATAGCCCGAGTTCAGTCGCTCTGCCTCACCCACAACATTCACGTTGTCTCACGCAACGAATGTCTTTATATAACTCAAATCCATGTTTTCACGCGCTTATTCTCTAAAATCTTTCACACAACATTGTTTCTTAAGCACATACCTTTATTAACCAGCCACACACATGAAACTTTTATAAACTTCGTATACAAATGTTTACTGACAAAAAAAAAACATCTTTTATCAAATCATTTCTTCTCTATCCACCAACACCACAAGCATGGTTATAAAGCCACTAAGACGCAAAGGGTTACTGAGTGTGAGATTAATTGATTTATTTAATTTTTACGGCTTATCAACCTTTTTTCTGATTACTTAAGCCATAATTTTTTTTCAGGGTGCTACTTTGTCTCGAATTCAAACTGGATAGAAATTGCTCACTTCGAAGCTATATAACGAGTGTAACAGCAGAATTGTCCAAATCCCGCCACAGCAGAATTGTCCATCTCACAAAATATTTATTATCTAAGAAGAAACACTAAATTAATTGAATTTCTTTTTTCCGGGTTTTTAGATAAGACATTTAGTTATCTTGATGCAATTTTTTTGAAGAATCACTGAAAAACCCTTTGAGATATTCAGCTAAAAAGAGTGCAGGTTAAAATTGTTTTGTGTCAGACCCACTGTCTTCTCAACTGAGCAATGGTGAGAGGAAAATGATCATTCAGACCTTTGTCGGAGATAATAATGATTTACTGATACAAGTCTTGCTAATTACCCATTGCTAGAGTGGTGAAAACGTTGGTTCATACCTTTTTTCAAGGGTGTTTGCGTGTAAGTAAATATAATGAACCTGACCTGAACTCGACCTGAACCCGACTCAGCTCTCCGAATTCAATTCTGAGCCATTATCCATTACACCAATTGCACATCTAACATTACAGCACATGGTATTCCCAGTCATCCATCTAGCTACTGAGGAGGCTCACGTTTGGTTAACTTTCAAAGTAATATGGCCGTAAGCCTAACTTACTGTAAGAGAAAATGAAAAACATTGAGAAGAATAAAAGAACAGGTATTAAGAAGAAAGAAAATAATGATTGACATTGCATCTGAATTTTAAAAAATCACAATTGACTAAAAAGCAAGACACCGAAAGAGAGTTCCACAGGCGAGAAGTGCGAGAGAAGAAAATATTATCATAAAACTTACGGTTTCATCTAGCCATTTCAGCTGTAATATGATGAGACATAAAATTAAAAGGCGAGTCGATGTTGGACATTATCTAAACTTAAACAATGAGTTTTCGTTGTGTTTTTCCACTTTGTCATTAGTTTTCCTAACATCAATAAATATTTATTTTTGTCATTAGTTTGACTAACATTAATAAATATTTATATGTCATATTCTCCCATATCCTACATTATAATACAAGAAATTACTACTATTCACGAACTACAACTACTACTAACAAGTAACTATTGCTATTACATTATAATATATTTTTAAAAAATACCTGACTACGAAACATGGTATGTTTTGTTCTTTTTTTTTTGTTGTTTGTGTCTTTAATTTTCTCATTGAATTGCCCTCTGATAGAAAGAGTTGTATAACACTTCTTGTATAGATAGATAGATAGATAGATAGATAGATAGATAGATAGATAGATAAAACATAGACGGAGATAGATAGATAGATAGATAGATAGATAGATAGATAGATAGATAGATAGATGCGAACATACATAGGTGCGAACATACATACATACATAAAGAA
>CAHIKZ030004663.1:1072500-1075000 GCA_903632075.3 Acanthosepion pharaonis
CTCAGTCATGTTATCATTATGCTGTCAGATTTTATAATGCAAGACAATCTTTTTACTATAGACTTGGTATTAACCAATCAATGTTGGTTGATTTTTTTAAAGCGAGCCATAACTATAACCTAAGGTTTTTTCCAGACGAGAGTAACTATATATATATATATATATATATATATATATATATATATATATATATATATATATATATATGTATGTATGTATGTATATAAAAAAAAAAAGAACAGTAAGATATATAATCCGGTGTTCTTATAGATATTTTTATTTTTACAAAATAGTGCTCAATGTAAATTTACAGAGCATTAATATTATAAATTAATTGATTTAAAATATGGTTTTTTCCGCTACACAATTCTAATTATATTTCAAAAATAGAAACTAAAAGCCCCGAATTTAACTTTGCAATTAAATTAAAAGCATTAGTTCCATTTTATCCTCAAGCGAGTAGCATTCCCCTCTTGCATGAGGTAAAATGATGAGAGGGAGACAGAGAAAGAGAGAGAGAATTAACACAAGCAAAATGTTTGGTATTTGGTTGATAGCTGATACCTTCAGCATCCCGACTCCAGAGTTTCGTAGACGGACACTCCGGGAATCATATAGCCTGACGTGCGATACCATTCAGCTACAGAGGGCGCGTTTGGTTAGGAAATTACTGTTTTTAAACTATATGACGGTTCCGTGGAGGATACAGGTTCGATTTATGTCAGAGGACACATATTTTCATTGAGATTTCTCGGATATTCAGGCCGGTTAATGTTGTTAATACTGTTTATTATAAACAGAGCATTTACTTAAATATTCGTATCTATAAAAATAACATATAAAAAAAAATACGTTAAAATAAGTGTTGGACTTAGTCCATTTCATAATATATTGCGTGGGGTGAAAGATCTCTATATAAACGAACGCACACACACATATATATATATATATATATATATATATATATATATATATATATATATATATATATATTGCCTGACATTATCAGCTACTTCATGTTTTATCTATATTTAAAATAAATACTTACTGGAGTTTAAGGATTTATTAGCAAGTACTATTTGCGCAGTTAAGATGAAAACCGGTTCATTTTGCGCAGATAAAAAGAAAGCGACAACTATTTATATAAAACGTCTTGAATTTTGAAGTCTTCAGTTAATAACCATGTTGAATGTTTGAAGTTTAAAATGAATCGTCAGGCTGCTTTGATAGATAAAGCGAAATGTTTGACAACGAAATCTAAGGCACTCATCGTAAAGACGCGACACTCGAAACTACCAAACACACACACACATACATATATATATATATATATATATATATATATATATATATATAAGAGAGTGGGATAAAAAGATCATAGGTTGACTATTAGGGGGTGATGCTTGAATTGTGAAATCTTGCACTCATTAATTTCAACTCTTCTCATTGATTCGTACCAGGCAAACTGATGTTAAATAATAGTCTCAGACTATTATATTTTTAGTGGCAGTGTATTTTGGCTCATACCTTCTGAGGCTGACCTTTGAGGTCAGATGGTAGACAAAATAGGGAAGTCAATTTTCATTTGCTGTGCCGAACGTAGGATCGAGTTTTAAATTAAGGTTTTACGAAAGTTGCCGTTTGAACGTCAAGCTAGCTAGAAGTCTTAGATTGCGTTTGTGCCCTCCCCCCCACACACACAATGTGGAGGGGTGTTACGAGAGTTGGTTGTTACAAGTCAAAGGTAATAGACGTGTGAGATTTCGTGTTTAAAAGCGGTTTCTTATAGAGGGTGTAAGTAACCCCCACTTGAGAAGATGGACCCGTTGACGTGGTTAATAAAGTAAGAGTTAAGTTAAAAGTTCTCTTTGCTGATGCTTTTCGTCTCTGAAGCCAAAGAACATTTCGCGACACCGACCAAGTGGATTGGACTAAAACGACTAGTGATCACCGGCCAGGGGAAATGATAGCAACCAAGCCTCCATACCTATGAAGTGTATACAGCAATGATATCTGACTGTTCAAAAAAGACTTCAAATGTAACGAGTGGCAACTTCTCTTAAAAAAGGTCAAGATCTGGCATTGTGGTTTTAACAAGTACCCGCAGAGAAAGGGTTTAATCTCCAAGGACATTCATTCTAACATGGCTGCTACATTCGGATATGGCGCTCCAGCTTTTTTCAACAATAAAAAAGTGAGTAACTAAATTTGGAGGGGAGAGGCTTGAAGACGACACATGGTCTTGACTTCCTGCAATTGCCACCTCCGAGAAAAAAACATTGATCCTGTTCACCGCATGGCGATGGATGACTGGCGATTGACTATGAAATAGCCAATACTATTAATATATACTACGAGAGAGATGAGAATATTTTACATAATGAACTTGGCATGGCTAAAATTTCTGAACAGTGGGTGTTGCGTTTTCTGACACCTGATCAAAAGCGCACCAGGGTGATCACATCACAGGAAAACCTGACGATGTTTGAAACAGATCCAG
>CAHIKZ030004663.1:1080000-1130000 GCA_903632075.3 Acanthosepion pharaonis
ATCTTACTCTAGGTTCCATGCTGCTTAGAAGTAATGGTAGATCTCCTCGTTTAGTAATTTGCAAGCGGTTTCTTTGTTTTGTAAGAAGCTGCGTTAAAACCACATTAAGCTATATAGAAAGTTGAAAAAGCAATGAAGAAAAGAGTTTGATATCTTCACACGGTTTTAGATATCTTTCAGAAATGTCCTTTTGTCGCTAATATTGAATAATTTTTGCAAATTTGAAAAACAGGCGGATAAACCCACGTCACTCTGAGTAAGTTCAGCACCCCAAAATAAAATAAAAACGCCCAGTGCTCCCTTTCAACATCACAGAGTCTACAGGGAGGGGAAGTTGGCGACCACGTTTGGAAACACTGGTCTAGTCCATCATAAAACAGAAATAAATCCAAGAGTGTATGATTCCATATTTTAACATGCCCTCCCGAACAATATATCTTTTTTTTTTTTCAGTTTTCTTTTGGTTTCCCTATACATTTTAATTCTCTTTCTATCACTACTGCCAACTCTATGCTTCCTCGTTTTTTCTTTCTGTCCCTAACTGACAATTTTAGAGATATTCAAATAACAGTCACCATGTTGTCGAAATTCCACATTGCTTATATCCATAAACTGTCTATCGCCGATATTGCAGATTCGTCCACTATAAATACAGCAAATTTTAATATGTATATACAACGATACAACGAGGTGGTGAACATTTATCGGTTCAACCACTTCCCCCAAGGTTATCCAAATGACCAAACATCAGCATTTAATTTAGGTGACGCTTCTTGATCGGGCTGAGAATTATCTGCACCTCCTTACATATATATATATATATATATATATATATATATATATATACGCACACACACACAAACATATATATATATATATATATATATATATATATATATATATATATATATTCGGTTATAGGTGCAATTTTAATTTATAATTACATGAATCATTCATACAAAAAAAAACAAATATAGAGGTTAATGATTTAAATGGCGAGAATAGATCTTCGCAAACAATTTTAATAAGATACACTAACCCCGAACCTGTATATGAATGATATGATCCCTGTTTATAAATTCCAGTTGCATAAGGTCTTTTTTATTTTTTACAAGCCTTCGTCTGTTCCTACAGACATTCTCGGGTATGGAAATAGATTTGTTCTTGTTTTTACTTCTCGGTAATAAGAGGACAACGAAAATAGAGATGTAATCCGAAAAATGCTATGAGAAATGTGTTATTGTTTTGGAACGTGCGGTCGCAACGCTGAGTTTGAATTTTTAAATTTTAAGGTTGTGCGTTTTTTATATAAATATATATATATATATATATATATATATATATATATATATATATATATATATATATATATATATATATATATATATATATATATATATATATATATATATATATATATATATATATAGTTTTTTTTTTTTTTTGTTTCTTTTTGGGCACCTCGGCGTGGTGTAATGGTTTACAAGTTTGTTTCGTTAGATCAGTTACAACTAAAAAGTGAGTTCGATCCTCACTAGGTGCCCCATACTTTCGGCCTTGTGCCACATCTAAGCTACGCTTTGAAAATAGCTATATATATAGTTTTTTCTTTTCTCTGTTTTCGTTTGCTATAAATAATTTATATAAGCTCAAACGCTGAAAATACAATCTGAAGTACAGAAAAAATTCCCCATGGAGATCAATTATTGAAAATAACTCGAGATTTCATATGCTTTTTTTTTATCATTAAGCTCTTTGCTTTTCTTTTTTTTTTTTTTTTTTTTTTTTTTTTTTTTGCACACACATAGCATTTTTTGCATTTTCTGTTTTGTTAGCTTTGTGCAGGTCGTTTTTCTTCCTCCGTCTTTTAACTCTATTTTTTTTTCTTTTTCTCCAAGGAGTCACTTTGCTTTTACAGGTTTTTCTTCTTTTTTTTCTTTTTTTTTTTTTTTTTGTAACCCTGTTGTGTTTTTTTCCTTCACTGACTTTGTGTCCTTATTTGGCAACATTCATTGGTTTTGCCAGTCAGCTTAGCTTGCAAAATCTCCCCTGACTCCACGCTCTCTCTCTCTCTCTCTCTCTCTTCTTTCTCACACACACACACGCACAGACAGACACACACATTATCCTTCCTTCATTTTTTCTCCCACACAGTATCACATATACTCTCTCTTTCTCATTCCTTGTTCACTACTGTATTATTCTCTCTCTTGCTCGTAAGCCCTCTCTTTTGAAAACATTTTCCCTCGTTCCCCAAACGTCCCTCTTTTTGCCCTCTCTCTCTCTCTCTCTCACACACACACACACACAAACACACGCGCACACATAGACACAAGATTAGATGCATTGTCACTGACTTCCTGTAATTTTCCCTCTCTATCCTCTTTCTTCAAACTCTTTTCTGTAATCCTCTACCTTCAATAGCTCTTAGGCCTTGTTAACAATATATATATATATATATATATATATATATATATATATATATATATATATATATATATATATATGTATGTATCGAGCACTGTATTTTTAAAATAATAACAAAAGAACTTTGGATTATTTACCTAACGAGTTTTTTTTTCTATTTTCTATATATTTTCACACATTCGGAGATTCGTTGTAATTAATCCTATTGACTCGAGTAATCGCTTGACGTAAATTCGACACACACGACCAAAAGTCATAAACATATAAATACATGTGTCTGTATATATACGTCTGTGTGTGCCTGTCTGTGTTCATCTGAAAGTAAACATGTTTTATATATATATATATATATATATATATATATATATATATATATATATATATATATATATATATATATATATATATATATATATATATATATATAAAGAGAGAGGCACGGATAGAGTAGTGGATAGCGGCTCGGATTGAAGAATCGGATATGAGAGCTCAAATTCCAGTCGAATCCATTTACATCTACTTGAGTGCTAATACCTTTGGGAAAGGTATGAACCCTCTTCTTCTCCCTGCAGCTATAGATAAATAGCATGACAGACTGGGTTCTATAGCCTTGGATGGCAACTGGTCTAGGAGAAGTACAACTTTGAATTCTTAAGCCTGCAGAGGGTCGCTTGTGCACCAGGTTTTTGTATTTGGCCCTTCAAAAAGTGTGTTTGGCTCTGCACAAAATCTTCACCATTATAATCATATATGTGCTGGTGTCTGGCTGCCGGTTCCTTGACACTCATACGTCGATTATGAAGGAGAGTCCACCATATATATATATATATATATATATATATATATATATATATAAAGAGAGAGAGAGGGGGGGATAGAGATAGATAGATAGATAGATAGATAAATAGATAGATAGATAGATAGATAGATAGTGCCGTAAGCTTAAGATAGATAGATAGATAGTACCGTAAGCTTAAGATAGATAGATAGATAGATAGATAGATAGATAGTACCGTAAGCTTAAGATAGATAGATAGATAGATAGATAGATAGATAGATAGATAGTATCTTAAGTTCAAGATAGATAGATAGATAGATAGATAGATAGTACCGTAAGCTTAAGATAGATAGATAGATAGATAGATAGATAGATAGTACCTTAAGTTTAAGATAGATAGATAGATAGTACCTTAAGTTTAAGATCGATAGATAGATAGATAATACCTTAAGTTTAAGATAGATAGATAGATAGATAGATAGATAGATAGATAGATAGATAGATAGATAGATAGATATGGTACCGTAAGCTTAAGATAGATAGATAGTACCGTAGCTTAAGATAGATAGATAGATAGATAGTACCGTAAGCTTAAGATAGATAGATAGATAGATAGATAGATAGATAGATAGAGAGATAGATAGATAGATAGATAGATAGTATCTTAAGTTCAAGATAGATAGATAGATAGATAGATAGTATCTTAAGTTCAAGATAGATAGATAGTACCGTAAGCTTAAGATAGATAGATAGATAGATAAATAGATAGATAGTACCTTAAGTTTAAGATAGATAGATAGATAGATAGATAGATAGATAGTACCTTAAGTTTAAGATAGATAGATAGATAGTACCTTAAGTTTAAGATCGATAGATAGATAGATAGATAGATAGATAGATAGATAGATAGATAGATAGATACCTGGTTCTTCTCTAGATTTGAACAACAACCTCCAGGTTCTGACTCGCATACGACAAGACCTAAACTGAATGTTCAAATTGAGATAAATGGATAACTATATTAATTAAAACCCCAGCTACATTCGTCATGTGTCTAGAATTAGCTTGTCACTGACAATGTCTATATTCATCACAATAGTTCATATTCGTAGTCTTGCGCCAAAGTTCTCTTAATGAGAACACTGTCTTTGGAATGCGTCATGTTAAAGGTGATTGCGTATTTTCCTTTGGCACCAGAAATCGGTGTTCGAGATCATGGAAAACCAAAGATTTCAATGCCAGTGCTCAAATTTAAAGACTCACCTGTGAAAATCTACTAATAATAGTGACGACTTAGAATATCAATTACATATATACTATTATTTTTATATGGTTCAAATAGCATTAATTATTGTTTAAATTTACTCTACTCAGTGTAGTTATTTAAAGATTCACTGAAGTCTACCATTTATTCAAGTGTAAATATCTACCTTTTTGACAGTAGAACTCGTTCTTATGTCTACTTTTTTGAGTTTAGCATAAAACCAGATTTTTGTCTACTGCCGTATAAACCGTAGCTTTTTTTTTTAATCTACTGCGTTTACCTTTTTTACGCGAGTGTAAACCGGTCCAATGTGTACCTTTTTACCTATTCATGTAATGCGGACCGATGTCTATCATTTTTACTATCGCATAAACTGCACGTATGTCTAGATTAAAAAGCCGATTCATGTCTACCTTTTTTTTACTACAGAGTAAAAATCAGATTTATATCTATCTTTTTAAGTCTAGTTTACAAAAAACGACTTATGCTTACCTTTTTGACTCGTGTCAACCGGACCTATGTCTACCTTTTTTAGTCAAGTGTAAACCGGACCTATGTCTACCTTTTTGTGTCGAGTGTAAACAGGAACTATGTCTACCTTTTTGAGTCGAGTGTAAACAGGACTTATCTCTACCTTTTTGAATCTAGTGTAAATCGGATCTATGTCTAGTTTTTCGAGTCGAAAGTAAACCTTACCTATGTCTACCTTATTGTGTCGAGTGTAAACCGGACCTATGTCTACCTTTTTGAGTCTAATGTAAACCGGACCTATGTCTAGTTCTTTGAGTCGAAACTAAACCGGACCTATGTCTACCTTTTTGTGTCAAGTATAAACCGGAACTATGTCGACCTTTTTGAGTCGAGTGTAAACTGGACTTATCTCTACCTTTTTGAATCTAGTGTAAATCGGATATATGTCTAGTTTTTCGAGTCGAAAGTAAACCTTACCTATGTCTACCTTATTGTGTCGAGTGTAAACCGGACTTATGTCTACCTTTTGGAATCTAGTGTAAACCGGACTTATGTCTACCTTTTGGAATCTAGTGTAAACCGGACTTATGTCTACCTTTTGGAATCTAGTGTAAACCGGACTTATGTCTACCTTTTTGGAATCTAGTGTAAACCGGACTTATGTCTACTATAAAAAATCAGCCTTATCTCGACATTTAGACTCACGTTTAGAATCCGTACTTATGTCTCCCTTTTTTTTACTCTAGCGTAGAAAGATATCTGCCTTTTCGTATCTAACGTGGAAACGGGACCTCTGACTGTCTTTTAAACTCTTGCGTAAACCTCATATATGTTTACCTTTTTTATTCTAGAATAAACAGTAACCTTGACCTGTCTATAAATTCATATTGCTCTTTTCCCCTCTGAGATGCATATTTACTATTAAATGACCCAAGGAGTGTTGATATGTCGTTAAACCAAACAGATAAAAGTAAAAGATAGGAGAAAATAATCGGCCTGTCCTGAACGACATTTTATAGTCCGTTCGCAGGTTAAGTCATTCGAATCTTCTTCTAAATCTCCACCGTTTCTAGTAAAATCACTGAAGTTAAACAACGTCGAACCTGGCTAGTACTTAAATGGGTGACCGCTTGGGAATACCAGGTGCTTTAATCTTAGATTAGCGTGTGGTGTAATGGATAATGGCTCGGAATTGTTAATCTGAGAGTTGAGTTCCAATTCCAGTTGGGTTGGTTATATTCACTTACGCGCAAATATCCTCGGGAAAGATATGAAACCACCTCTTCACCTCTCAGTTATAGATTAATTAGTAAGACTCTTATAATTAAAGTATTAATATCTTCAAAAATAATTCTTAAATCTAAAAATATTTTCTGGCTTTAAGTAACTTGCAAAGGGTCGATGGGTCGTGAAAAACAAATCAATTAATCAATTATATTAACTTTTGTAGCTAAATCGCTTTTCTCTATTTTCGATACTTCATAAACTTATATTGATTTTTAACCCATACCCGTAATGGTCAATGAAGTTGTGATGAAAAATATTGTTACTAAGTTTAATTAAATCCACATTGGATCCCTTGCACTTGTCGCCTTATGCTGGACTAAGATCTGAAAATACTTTCACCATGTCTTTCTTTCTTTCTTTCTTTTTTCTTTCTTTCTCTCTCTCTCTCTCTCTCTGTATATATATATATATATATATATATATATATATATATATATATATATATATAGTTCGATTGATGTGAGATGTTAGCTCTATTACTGATATTGAGCGCTTTCCAATAAGTACTACGCATATATAATATATAAATAATATATATAAAAATTACACACACACACACACACACACACACATACACACACACACACACATATATATATATATATATATATATATATATATATATATATATAAGGGGCGGGTGAACCTCTTTGAGAGGTCAATAGCCATCTAGCTATCTCTTATGTCAGGGCCGTCCTGATACCTGGTGTGACTGTTACTAGCAAAGTTTTAATCCAGTACAACTTGTTTCCGACAACAGAGAGGTTAAATTCTATGATGAAAAACATGCAGCCCCAGTAGGTGTCCAGGCATTTCGCGTATGCTTGTTACTTGAAAAAGGCTTAAAGGAATAAAGAGGCTACCATAAGTGTCGCCCAAGCATGTTGTATCGCCATCTTAATGAACAGATATCTCTTCAAAATCCTATGGTGATGGAAGTATGGCGATGGAAGTATGACAACGTGCGCAGTCTTGACGGGCTAGCAGCACATAGTCACAAATCTGCACATAGGCGGCTTTGGGACGTTATCTAACGTAGATGTTTGATGCTGGTTGAACAGCAGCATCTTTCGGCGGATTCCTTAGCATCTGAGCAGCCCTTGTCAGGGAAAAAACTGCTCACCCATGAATTTGGGAAGTGTCCAGAAATGGTGACCTAAATAAAAACTCTGTTCTTTTTTCAACAAGACTGTCGTTCATCTTTGCATGTGAAATGCAGAAATCAAAAATCAAAAAGTCAAAATGAAATTTTCATCATCAAAGACACTTCATGAAAGTTGGTTCTCAGAATGTAAGGACCCTTTTTAAATAGTGTTCAAAGTAAAAGATCTGAACGCAGAACTGCCATTGTAGCAAAGGAATTATCAAGGAACAAAACTGACAATTCAGCTCTCTCTGAGACCCGCTTTAACTGATGGAAAGAAACGCAGGCTACACTTTCTACTGCAAAGATAAGTCTGCGGGTAAGAAACATGAGGTGGGTGTCGGGTTTGCAATAAAATTTTGATCTTGTTGCACATATTCAGCATCTTCAAGACATAACTGACAGAATCATGACAATTTCTATGCCACTGCAAGGAAACAGATTCATGAAATTAATCTCTGTCTATGGTCCAAACATGTCTAATAGTGTGGAAATGATAATTGCTTTCTAAGAAGACCTCCATTCAACGCTATCAAAAATTCCTCAGGCTGATAAATTTCTTCTTTTGGGGGATTTTAATGCGTGGGTGGGTGCAAACCATGAAACGTGGGACTCTGTATGTCGTTGTGGACTTGGTAAGGTAAACAGAAATGGCTTGCATCTTCTCCAGCTCTGCACGAACTTCAATTTTGCTATATGCAATACTTTCTTTCAACAAAAAAGAGATCCTATTCACAGTGTCAAACGCCTTAGGTTAACGAAGACTTGGTAGAGCGGGAAACAGTGTTCAATGCACTTTTCTACCAGTTGTCGGGATGTGAAGACCATGTCCATTGTCCATCTACCAGTGCGATACTCCCATTGACACTCCGGTGTCACTTCAGAACAGACGTGACTTTGGAGACAATTGAGCAAGATTTTGACAAAAACTTTACCAACAGCTTCAAGTAAGCTTATTCCCCTGTAGTTGCTACATTCTGACTTTTGACATTTCCATTTATATAGACACAAGAATGGCATCAATCCAGTTCTGATGGACATGTGTGCCATTCCGAACATCTAAAATTAGATGATGTATTCTTCTTGTCATATCGTTTCCTCCATGTAAGAGCACATCAACGGGAGTTCCAACCAGTCCTGGTGCATTCCCAGAATTGATCTCTTGAATCACCTTCTTGGTCTACTCATAAAAGGTTCCTATGAATAGGATCGCTTTGTGAACAATTCTAATAAAACTAGGTTGCCCGTCTGAATTTGTCAGGCTGCTTAAAGAGCTGCAGAGCAACATGAAAGCCAGATTGAACTTCAATGGTACTCTGAACCAGTTTTTGCTGAGAATGGTGTGAAGCATGGTGACATACCTGCACCTACTTTATTTTCCATCTATTTTGCAGTGATGCTCACACATGCCTTTAGAAAGTGTAAAATTGGTGGTTATTTGCCTTTCCGAACTAGCGGCAAAGTTTTTGACCTGCGATTATTTAATACTTCCACAAAGGTGTTTCAGCAAGTTATTCGTGAGCTTCTGTATGCTGATGATGTCGACTTCGTGGCTCATGCAGAGGAAGACAAGCAACCCATCATTTTTGCTGATGCATGTAAGTCTCTTGGACTTGCTATCAATTTGAGAAAGACCAACGTAATGTTCACACCATCTCCTGGTCAACCGTATCATGAACCAAAAATACTTGTGTATAGCAGGAGGCTGGAGGTGGTGGATAACTTTGTATACATTGGAAGCACACTCTCACAAGATGGGACACTAGATGCTGAAATACATCACCGCATCGAGAAAGCTACTAAATCTTTTGCATGATTGGAGAAACGGGTGTAGTCTGACAGAAACATCACACTTAACATCAAGGTAAAGGTTTATGAGTCATGAGTTTTGACTGCCTATTTGTACTCTTCAGAGAAATGAACAACATACAGACGTCATATTAGCCCCCTTGAAAGAGTCCACCAAAAGTTCCTCAGAAGAATCATGAATATTTCATGGAAGTCTTTTGTACCTGACACTGACATTCCGGAGAAAGCTAATATCCCCAGCACTGAGAAGCTAATCATTCTCAATCTAATGCGCTGGGCAGGTCACTTGGTGCGCATGGATCCCTCAAGGTTGCCTAAATGTGTCTTTTATGGTGAACTATCTGCAGGAAAGGGTCCCGGACACAAACCTAGAAAGCGCCTTAAAGATTGCATCAAAGCGCTTGGAATATCACTTGATACGTGGGAACTAGAGGCGAAATGTCAACCTTCGGGAAGAACGACAGTTCATCAAGGTTGTCACCAATTTGAAAAGGACAAGGTGAAACATGCTAAGGTTAAATGCAATCTTCCTTAAAGCGCTACCCTCCGCCCTACACTTACAACATGTATGTAGTTTATATGGAAATTTTGCTCTTTCCAAGACAGGTCTTCAAAGTCAGCTTAGGTCTCATCAGGCTCGATCAATTGCAAGAAGGCAGCAATCAATCCTTCGGCCTTATTGTACATTCTGCCATAAAGTATGCAAGTCAGCTTCTGAATTAACAAGACACATGAAAATTCATGTTGATGCCATACCGGCTGGGCTTAAGGATCTCCCTTTCACGTAAAACATTTGCGCAAAAGCTTGTAAAAGTAAGGCTGGTTTAAAGAATCATCTGCGTTCTCATAATCGGGGAGTCTGAAAGAAAAAAAACGAAAGGAATTTGTTGTGAAGATGATGTTCTTCTGTCAAGAATCACCATATTTATATACATACATATAATACATATATATCTATATACATATAAAATAATGGACTCTTCCGTCGGTTTCGACGTATGAGGATCTGACAGCTTAATTGATTCAGTTATGAAAGTTTGTGCAATAATCTTAAGTGGCATTTAAGACCCGCTAGTGATTTACAAAGGAGGCCACATATGGAGCAAGTGTGAAGATTGTGAGATGAAATCACTGTTAGATTGGCTGATCTTTTAGATCTTGCTCTCGCTTCTTGAAGATGATTCAGACAAGCAGACTGAAAATTCCTGAGTCCGCTAAAACACGTTGATCTCCATTCTACCCGCTCCAAGGCTAAGCGCTCAAGGGCGTTATGTGGTATATTGACTGCTGACAAGTTGCTTTTCAGCTTGTCTTTGTATCTTAACCATGGGCGTCCTACATTCCTGTAGCCCTGATCTAACTGGCTGTACATTAGGATCTTGGGTATCCTGCCATCAAACATTCTCAAGACATGACCAGTCCACCGTAACTGAGACTGTATGATAAAAGTCTCGATTCCTCCAATATTACACCTGTTAAACAGGTCTACGTTAGATGTCCTATCTTGAAGCTTAACTCCACAGATTGCACGCAGACAGCTATATATATATATATATATATATATATATATATATATATATATATATATATATATCACACTGCCTCTCTGATTTTCCCTCTCTGACTCATCACTGTCTCTCTCGTACTCTTTATATCACTGATTTTCCTACTCTGACTCTTCTCTCTCTCTCTCTCTCTCTCTCTCTCTCTCTCTCTCTCTCTCTCTCTCTCTCTGTCAGTGTGTTCTTTTCCACTCCCTGTCAAAATGTTCCTTCTTTACTCACCACATTGTCTTTCTGGACATCATTCTTTCTTTCTTTCTTTCTTTCTTTCCTTCTTTCTTCCTTCCTTCATTCCTTCCTTCCTTCCGTCCTTTACTTCTTCTTTCCTTCTTTCTTTCTTTCTTTCTTTGTTTCGTTCTTCCGTCCTTCCTTCTTTCTTCCTTCCTGCCTTCCTTCATTTCTTTCTTTGCTGCTACTTTCCTTTCTTCCTTCCTTCTTTCCTTTTTTTCTTCCTTTCTTCCTTCTTTCCTTCCTTTCTTTCTTTCTTTGTTTCGTTCTTCCTTCCTTACTTCCTTTCTTCTTTCCTTCCTTCCCTCTTTCCTTCCTTTCTTTCTCTACTTCTTCCTTCCTTCCTCCCTTCCTTCCTTCCTTCCTTCCTTCCTTCCTTGTTTCTTTCTGTCTTTCTTTCTCTTTTTTCTTCCTTTCTTTTCTTTCTTTCTTTCTTTCTTTTTTTTTCTTTCTTTCTTTCTTTCTTTCTTTCTTTCTTTCTTCGCTCCTACCTTTCTTTCTTCCTTTCTTCCACTCTTTCTTTATTCATTCCTTTCTTTCTTCTTTTCTTCTTTCTTTCTTTCTTTCTTTCTTCCGTTTTCTTCTTTTTCCTCCAAATTACTTTCTTTACTTTCTGGAAATCTTTTTATCTGTTTCCTTTTCAATTTCTTTTTTTTTTTTTTTGTATTTTTCTCGTTCTTTTCCATCTACTACTTTTTTTCCCTGTCTATATTTTCCACTTTTCTTTCTAAATCTTCTTTTTTCCTTTCTTTTTTTTCTTTCTTTGTTTCGTTCATTCGTTCGTTCCTTCTTTTCAATGCATTCCTTTTTCCTATCTGCATCATTCTTTTTGGTAGTTTTTTTTTTTTTCTCTTTTTACATTGTCTTCTTCACTTTCTAAACTGCTTACATTATTTCTTCTGTTTCTCTTCTCCTCACTTTTTCTTCACATTCCAAGCTTCTTCTTTCTTTCTTTCTTTCTTTCTTTCTTTCTTTCTTTCTTTCTTTCTTTCCTTCTTTCTTTCTTTATTCTTCGTTTTATTCTTTTCTCTCTGCATTTTTTTCTTTACTCCCTTGGCATTTTTCTCTCTTTTAATTTCCCGACTTTTTCTTTCTTTCTTTCTTTCTTTCTTTATTCATTTCTTCCTTTTTCTTCATTAGCCTTTCACTAATTGTTTTCCTCTTCATTATTATCCTTTTCTTTTTTCTTTTTTCTCCATTCACGGTCCTGTCTTCTTCTGTTTTCGCCGTCTTTTGCATCGGTATGTCTTTCCCGATTTCTTCGTCGTTTTCTTTTTCCTTCACTAGATTTTCCTCTTCCTCCTCATCATTGTCTTTTTCTTCTTCTTTTTACTCATACTCTTCTCTATATTCTGTTTTCTTGTGTCTTCTTCTCTTAATATTTCTCACCCCTCTTCTTCTTGTTGTTCTTCTTCTCTTCTACTACTACTACTACTACTTTCATTCTTCTTCTCCTTCTTCTTCTTCTCCTTCTTCTTCTTCTTCTTCTTCTCACTCTATCTCTCTGTTTTGCGCCGTCCTTCCATCTTCTCTCCGCCTTCTTTTTTTCCGCCATTATTGCTGTCTGCTTTGCTGTTTCTTTCGGCGCGCCAAATTTGCAGTGAAAAGTAATTATCGAACTTATTTAAAATTTGCTGTTGTCCGCTGAACTAATGAAAGACTAATCATCTTTTATTTCAGTCCGAACAGAAATATTTCTAGCTTCACTTTGTTATTTTTTATTATAAAGAGCGAAAAACAATTGTTGTTCATTTGTTTTGTTTCAAATAGACTTCACGAAAACGACAGTATGTAACAATTTAAAATAGACGTCAATAACCGAAGACAAGCATATAACAACTAAGCGCCTCCTGTAGAGCACTGGTTAATAAACTGGTCTCGTAAATCCTTCTCTAATATAAATAGATCTTCAAAGTTTATCATAATACCATAGCGTTAAGCCAGAATATTCGAAACTGTAAAGAAAAGAAATATTTATCGACACCTCGTCATGTTTTTAAAGCTGGCAAACTAAAGGATTTGCTACTGTATAAAATTAGTTCATCCCTATATCCAGCTTTCTGGGTATGACGATAAACTACATCCGGCAGCAAAGCCTGATCGGGAGATTCTGAGGAGCGTGTAGCCACCTCATAATTGCTGTTGTTCCCAGGTTCACCCTGAGCCGGCGTTGTAGCACCTGTTAGGGTCCCAAACTTGGACCAAAACACTATGGAATATAAAAATTATTTTATAATAAAAGTACCAGCAATAAATTTTCATACTTTAAAAAGTTTTCAATAATTTTGGAAACAAAAAAGAAATTTTGAAAAAAGAAATTACGAAGTTTCACAAGAAAATTAAATTTCGGTATTAAATGACCCATAAAATGTTGATATGCCGCTAAACGAACAAACTATATACAGACCATGCAAAGCTTATTTAAACTATTTATATTAGGACTGTTGTCCTTATCTTCGTTCTTGCTATTACGTTTCGACCATTGTGCTATCCGGGCCTTCTCAGGTGTACATTGATGTGGGTGAATTCTGAACTGAACACTTTATTTAATTTAATAGGTTAGACTGTTTCACTGCTCATATCTAGTTCTTATTTAGTACTGTTCATTTGTTTCTCGCCCCTTTCTACTTTGTGCAAGTGCATACTGCCCGACCTAGAGCAGTGTGCACTTGTACTCAATATTGAACTCACAATCACTATGTCACCAAATTCGCTCACAATCGCTTTAATCCATTAGGCCATTATCCCGTAGGACAATTTGCTGTAGTGAACTTGGAGCTTTAAACCTAATCTTCCTGCTGATTAGAGTTACAACGGCTGTTGTCTGTCATGTTTTGACAACTGCTGTTGCTACTGGCTGCAGTTGAAGACTTACAGAATTTGTCTTTTCATTTTCACCAACCGTATTTTTGTGTACGACAAAGCCAAGAGGAGCTTCATTTTACGAGTAATCTTAATTTCTGTTACTTTTTATAGAAAATCCAAAACCTTTGTTCTGATATCGTTACTAAGCAATGTTGATCGGAACCAAACCTCAGGTGTGATTCGAACTTCTAACCCTAATCCTTTGGAGCTATCATACAGATTAGGCTACGAAGGCTCTCTGATGGGAGTCACCTAAATACGAGCCAATGATGATGCTATCATTCTGGTCAGCACTGTCAAGACGCCTAATAACATTTTTTAGTCATTATTGGTTTCGTTTGGCATAAAGCTACAGTAGCTGGGAAGTTATAAAATAAGCTTGACAAAAAACATCAACTAACAAGTATTCCAAAAAATAGGACTCTAGATAGACCTTTCCAAAACAGAAAATATCATTTGGAATTGGAATGAAAGCAGTGATGGCACCAACCTTGAATCTGTCGTAAAAATTTAGATTGTGGACTTCAAACACTTCAAATGCCTCGGTGCACAGATAAGTTAAAAGAGATTTAAGAAATAAAGAAACTGAAGATAGAATAGAGGTAGTTTCATCGAAAACAGCAAAGAAAACCCAAGACATAGAAACTAAAGCATTACTCCGAATACTCGTTATGTTCTTAAATAACTTTATCAGATCGACATTTTTATATAGACGTTAGGCAAGGCACTAAAATATTCAGAAATGCCTAAACTTTCTGATGTATTCAACCGCTTTCTTAGATCATTGCTTGAAAACGGCTTTGGGCGAGTGAAGTCTGTTATTTTTTTATTATAAAGAGTGAAAAACAATTACTGTTCATTTCTTTCGACCCTTTCCTTCTTTCTTTCTTCCCTTTTATTTCTTTCTTTCTTCATTCCTTTCTTTCTTTTTTCTTTCTTTTTCTTTTCTTTCTGCCTTTCATTCTTCCTTTCTTTCTTGCTTCTTTTCTTTCTTCCTTCGTGTCTTTCTTTCTTCCTACGTTTCTTTCTTTCTTCATTCCTTTCTTTCATTTTTCTTTTCTTCTTACTTTATTTCCCCCTTCTTGCTTTCTTCTTTCCTTCCTTCCTTCCTTCCTTCCTTCCTTCCTTCCTTTCTTTCTGCCGTAAGGCTACAGTGGCTGGAAAGTTATAAAATAAGCTTGACAAAAAACATCCACTAACAAGTATTCCAAGAAATAAGACTCTAGATAGACCTTTCCAAAACAGAAAATATCATTTGGAATTGAAATGAAACCAGTGATGGCACCAACCTTGAATCTATCGTAAAAATTTCGATTGTGGACTTCAAACACTTCAGATACCTCGGTTTACAGATGAGTTAAAAGCAATTTAAGAAATAAAGAAATTGAAAATAGAATAGGGTGCATTAGTGTGGTAGTTTTACCCAATACTGCAAAGAAAACCAGACATAGAAACCAAAGCATTACTCTGAAAACTCGTTATGTCCTTAAATAACTTTCATGAAATAAATTAAATAATTTTCATATTGTTATACCTGAACGTACCTATTCTATTATTAATAGACTCTCCCACACATAATAAGTAGTATTAGTAGTAGCGGTCGCCAGTTGGGCTCAGTGGTGTTGAGCGAGTCAGTCGATATCGGACATTGAAGTACCAACCATCACAACTCGATTTTTGCGTCATTAACTCTTATTTCAAGTTCCTAACGTTTTGTACGTCGAACCTAATTTAGGAAGACTTATCGAAATACAATCCTCCACTGTGAAAACTACTCTACAACACATATAGACGCCAGACAAGTCACCAAAATGATCAGAAATGCCTAAACTTTCAGATGTCTTCAACCGCTTTCTCAAATCATTTCTTTAAAACGGCTTTGAGCGAGTGAAGCCTGTGGATCTCCACTTCTTCGAACCTTATGGATTGGTGCTACACAATCACAAAGAGTTAGACCAAATAACAGAAACCAGGTCACTTAAAGACTTCCAACAGCAGCAACAGCTAAAATGGAGAGTATATGTAACTCGAAGAGAAAACAATGACATAATCAAGATGATGGCGTTCCACACGACTTCAAATTAAAAAGGTAGGAAATACCCCCCCACACACCTCAATACTGGAAAGAGTTATAACTGCTACTGAACTTGAGGAACCTGAAAATTGTTTTTAGGGCAAGATTTTATAAATTTCAACCGACAGTAGAAGCTGAACGGTTAATGAATACTGAATGTTTACTTATAAGGAAACGGTTAAAATTACCGTTACCACGATCAGTTCATTCTATCACAGGTGGAAGTCACTACTGTACTTTCTACCATGCTATATCTCCACAAGAGTCAGATTAGATCAAAAACGGTATATTTTATTTCAATCGTCACATTCCAGTTCAACATCGATGACGTGGCTCTCCCCACCCCGCGGCTTCTTTCCCAGGGACACAATAGCGATAGCCTATAGTTACTCAAGTACTTGTTCCATGCCAAATGTTCGGGTGTGCTGCATTCTTTTGTTCCTGCAGTTCAGACCTTTACAACGAGACCACGCCAATCTACTTCCATAAAGCCGTGTCACCCTCACTGTCCGTATGCCATAAAATACAAGTAGAAATTTCCACTCAGACAAGATTCTCTCAACAACTGCTACTCTGTGGAACAGATTCCCGCGCACGCGCGTGCCTCCCTTAACACTACAGATTTAAACTCTTCAAGAGTCAATCGTGACCTATCCCCAAATTCATAATCTTTAATTCGTACCTTTTTCATTCCTACCTTCGTTCATCATAACCATTTTAACAGTGACCCTCTACTTTGAGTGGCTTTCGGGTCTTTTATTAGACGAAATTTAGTATTTAAAACAGTTCCTTCGCATCCGAAAGACTGATTCAATGCAGTCTTTTTTTTTTCATTTAGCCTTTTAACAGACTAAGAGATTCTCCAAAAAATTTATCATATACATACATACAACGCCACAGTTGTGTGAATTTATCCTTACTTTATTCAAACATTTTATTGAATTGTTATTTTTCGACAGGTAAAAAAAAAATTATACAGTTTTCTTGGCTTATTTGTTCGATAACAGCACTGATTTGCCGAGAGCAGGTCGATTGATCTTTAAAATTTCAAATTATTGAATTTTTCAGGTGTTATGCGACGTCTCTTGTCCTAATTTGCAAAACAGGCACCGGCGGCGGAAGGAGAATTATGCAACTCGAGATTTCTGAAATAGAATTTTTGGAAACGAGCCAATGAGAAATCTGTCGAGTCCGCGGTTCTTTTCGCTTGCAAATCATGAATGAACTAAGCAAAAAGAGTGTCCGGTCTGACTTAGCTCGGAAAGATGTTATTTCTTCGAATAGCCTCGTTAGCGCCACGGGGGGAAAAAACTGACAAACTATTTAAACAAACAAAAGTCATTATTATTTCATATAACAATGAAGATTTTTCGTGTGTTAAATCAATACTTCAAAAGCATTTTAATATTGCATCAAACTCATACCTCCCACACACACCGCCCTCTCTCTCTCTCTCGTTCTCTCTCTCTCTCTCTCTCTCTGAGTGTATACATATATATATATATATATATATATATATATATATATATATATATATATATATATATATATATATATATATATATACACACATACATATATGATAAAAATATAGTTACTAAGTTGAATTCAATCTTCACTTGATCGCTTGCATTTGTCGCCTCACGCTGGACTAAGACCCGAAAATACTTTCGCCATTTCTCTCTCTCTCTCTCTCTCTCTCCCTGTCTATCTATCTATCTATCTATCTATCTATATATATATATATATATATATATATATATATATGATAAAAATATAGTGTTGAGATGAAAAATATTATTACTAATTTGAATTCAATCCTCACATTATCCCCTCGCATTGGTCGCCTTACACTAAACTAAGATCCGGAAATACTTTCAACATCTCTCTCTCTCTCTCTCTCTCTCTCTCTCTCTCTGATGACGTGGCCCTTCCCACTCTGCAGCGTCATTCCCAGGGACGTAACGTTTTATATATTTGATCTAGTGTGTGTCAAAGATAGAGAGTATTTAAATATAAAAATGGACATTGAGTTCAACACCAAGCGGTGACAGTCGGTTTCATGATCTAAAACTTGTCATTTCGTTCAAGATCAATTGTTTCAATTCAATTCATAAGACGTTTGGGAGCGGAGGTTTCCGCACGGAGCACTCTGTGGCTCAATCGCAGTCATTTCAGTTCTTAGAGGTTCCAAGGAGATCAATTAGTAAATGTTGTTTAATAAAGTTTCATATCTATAAAATTCAAACATAAAATGTAAGACGTTTGTCGGAGCGAGGTTTTGCTTTGGACAGCTTTGCAGATATGAATGTATGGAGCATTTAGGGAGATTGAAGTTTAAATCAATCGGTTAAAAGGCTCCTCGTCAAAGGTTATAGGATATGACGGTTCCGTATAGGATACAGGTTCGATTCCTGTCGGAGGACGAATATTTTCTATGGAAATTTCTCGGACATCCAGGCCGGTAAATGTTGTTTAATACTGTTTATTGTAAACAGAGCATTTAATTAAATATTTGTATCTATAAAAAGAATGCATAAACATAAAAAATGTCTTAAAATAATTGTCGAATTATATATATATATATATGTGTATGTGTGTGTGTGTTTTGTGGGCATTCGTTTCCGAGCGCACCAGTCTGTTAGGGTAGCTAGCCAAGCCCTATAACGGACGCCAGTTCAACACCCACAGCACCAACTTGTGGTTTATACTGCAACTATAGAGTGTAAACCTTAGTTACAATTTCTAGGAGAGAGCGCTGAATCTGAATATTTCGAATGAATCCAGTACGCTCAAATTCTCGGTCACGATGAGATATGACTTCCTGATAGCATAACCATTGTCGTAAGTCAATTTCTAAAGATCCCTCACATTAGGATTGCTTCCTCCGGCCTCTAACAAATTGACCAGGTTTCGAAACCGATCGTTCTAACCACTCGGTCACGCGCTCATTCATATATGTTCCTATATTTAATCTAGTGTGTGTACCCACGCATATGTAGAGTGTCGGCATCAACGAAAGGATTTCCATTCTGATTTTCAAGGCTACATAATAAGCATAATAGAACTGACTGGGATAGATAGATAGATAGATAGATAGATAGATAGATAGATAGATAGATAGAAAATGTTACGGCTGAGATAGATAGATAGAAAGAAAGAAAATGTTGCGGCTGGGATAGATAGATAGATAGATAGATAGATAGATAGATAGATAGATAGATAGATAGATTATGGACATCGAAATCAACGCTGCACCATAACTGCCAATTTCACAGCTTAAGCAATCATCTAATGTATTACTCCCCTTTATATTGGCTTAATATATAGGTCACTGTGCTATGTGTTGAGGACATCTGTGTATGAATTTCTGGGTATTATAAACCTAATGTCTTCAGCAACCATTTTTACCAGTGCTAATATTGCAATTTTGCTGTTTGTCATTGAATGTTTTTACCAGAGCTCATATTGCGACTTTGTTCTTATTATCGCCTTTTTCGGGCACTCCATATTACTGGTTCCCATATTGTATTTATTTCTATGCTTGGTCGGCTCAGGAGATTTTTGTGGCCTAGCATATGTGCTGATTCCTTAAGTTTACGAATTTTCCAATGGTGTTCCTTGTCTATGATCTCAACCTGATCCCACAGAGGACGGTGATCTCCCTTCTCTCTTCATATGTGGTCAGCCACGCTGTTGTTGCTGGAGATGATTCGTTTGAAGTCACTGACATATGTTTCTTTCCGTTCACGCTGAGGGTAAGGAAAAGATTATGTAGCCACGTCTTCTTTTCTGTTTGAACGGCTTAGAGAGAGTCGCATTTCGGCTCTTGCGTGAATGTTGTAATGTTCTTTAACGTCTGACTGCATGGTCAAGACGGGAGTTCTTGTACATTACATCTTGGCAGCAAGGATTAAGATGAATGAAAAGAAGCACGAGAGAGAGAGAGAGGAACATACTAGATAGATAGATAGATAGATAGATAGATAGATAGATAGATAGATAGGTTATGGACATCGAAATCAACGCTGCACCATAACTGCCAATTTCACAGCTTAAGCAATCATCTAATGTATTACTCCCCTTTATATTGGCGTAATATATAGTTCACTGGAAGCATATGAGGAGTAGGGAAGAGGGAAACGTGTTGTGTTCCAGTATTTTAGGATAAAGTTTTAGATGACTCATGGCCGTGATTTTATTTTTTATTTTATTTTTTATTTTATTTTGTTATACTTATTTTTATGATTTATTCATATTTATTTTATTTTATTTTATTTTAATTTAATTTATTTTTATGCTTTATTTTGTTTTAATTTTATTATTTGAAATAGATTAAACTTGTAGATTAGATTAAACTTGTACATTAGTCGTTTGTGCCGCGATGTGACTGTAGGTGACATTATCTGCGTTTGTAAATACGTTCTATTCTTTTAAGAGATTGTATTGCACATACATACTGAGAAAAAGAGTGACACACACACACATATATATATATATATATATATATATATATATATATATATATATATATAAGTGAATATTGAACTCGACATTTAGAGGCGACAAGCTGTTTCATGCTAAATGAAATCGTCAGGCCTGACGATTGCATCTATCATAAAACAGACTGTCGCCTCTAAGTGTTGACTTCTATATTCACTTTTATATTTACACACACTGTATCTCTGATATTGAGCACTTTATCCCATAAATAGAGCCCATCTTAAGACTATATTTCTTCATATATATATATATATATACTATCAAATTCGATGAACTTGAAGGCTGCCTGCCTTTTTCAAAACGAATTTATTAGTTCACTTCGAGGATGGCAAACAACCACATAAAAAGTTTCATCCCACATGCAGAAAGACAAATAAAAAGTTTAGGTAGTGAAAGAGTGACAGTTGATAATGCCCGGGAATGGCACTGAATACAAAAGATATTAGACAACAACATTAAAAATAAATGTAAGCAAACAAAAAATGAATAACTCAACGAGAACTGTATAGAAATAGAAAAAAAATGCTGATCACAGACATTACAGACATGAATAATAAATAACTTAAAAAAAAAACGTTACCGGACAAACGACATGTTCTTTTTAAAATCTCAAAAGGGAACAGTTAGGAAAGAAAAATAAAATATACTACAGAGATGGGACGAACAGATCAGAGAGCACTTCCATGACAATAGAGGAAATAAATCAACAATGTATATAAAGAACATATAAGGATTTATAGTACTGAAATCTTAGGTAAGATTGTCACTGAACAAGACGAAGAGAAATAAATTCGTTAGACCAAATGAAATTGCAATAGAGAAACTGTCGACCTTAGACGATTTGGGGATTGATAAGACTAACGAAAGAAAAAGTGAATTATATGACAGCGGTGAAATACTGGAAGACCTCAGTAGAGTTGCCATCAGGTCGATGACAATTAGTAATCTTGTTACTTATATTCTAAGGAATAGAGAACTCGGCAGAATTAAACTGAAATAGGGAAATAATAACGTGGTTTTCCTCATGACAATGAAACAAGAAATGTTATCTTTACGGTAACAATGCTACCGGAAGGAGCAATACAAATGCAGAAAGGCCAATACCTATGTTTCAAAGATTGCACAAAGGTATTTGAGGTGGTATAGCATGAAGAGCTAGTTGAAATATTTGAAAAGATTGACTTACACGAGAGTATGACGATAAACTATACCCGGCGGAAAGGCCTCTGATCAAGAGATTGGAGATTTTGAGGAACGTGCAACCACCGCTTAGTTGCGGTTGTTCCCAGATCCACCCTGATCCGAGGTGGTAGCATCTGTTAGGGTCCCAGCTTTGGGCAAATAGTTAACCCCTAAACAAAAACAAAGCACTATGAAAATATAGAAATGCCAACAAAACATTTTTATATAAAATAATTACCAAACGAAACATTTACAGTAAAATTACCAACAATACATATTTATAGTAAAACTAGCAACAATACGCACACACTAACAAATTGTAGCAATTTCAAGCAAATCCATGTAAAATGCTACCAAACAATCAACATGAAAGGACTTTCATGGCATATAATATCCTACAATTTCATAAATCAAATTGTATTCCAAAATATAACTTCAACAAAGCGACTTTTGGGTTTGTTTTTTTTTACAGGGTGAACGTTATTGTGAAAGAAAGATCTTCTAGTCTTAAGCATAATGTTCTCCTTGCCTTGTCTGTCAAACTGTTAAGCTTAACTGCCTATGCCGCCGCTTTTTTTTTGTGTGTGTGTGGGGGGTGTTGCACCTCTTCTTTGCAGTCTTTTTTGCGAGTTCAACTGTAAATAATATATATAAATAATATCTGATACGAAAATGGTTGTACTCGTAACTGGTGACGGTGTTGGCTGACCGCTCATATCCGAGTTTACCTGTCTACTGAAGCCGTTAGTCAATCCCTGTTACAGACGCCTGCTCAGGTACATTTGTGTTTGTTCCATACCTACGGAGCCCACCTGTGGTTTGTACTGCAACTATGCTGAGCGGACCTTAGTTACAGTTTCAGAGAGAGATTTCATTATCTGTCGTGATCAACAGTCGGAAGAAGGCCAGCACGCTCTCAGACCCTCGATCACGATGACTTGTGACTTCGTGCTAGCACAACCATCGACTGCTACCAAATAGTGGCGTCTACCCAATTTCACTCACAAGGTTTGGTTCAATCCGTGATATAGGTTTTCATGCACTTTCTCAAGGTGCCGCACACTGGTATAGCCTCCCCAGGCCGATAAGGTCATGTTTCAATTTGTTACTATAAACCAGGTTACTATAAACCAGGTTAAATTCAAAGCAGGTAGTTTGAGATGATTTAGCCGTTAGCAGATAAAACACACATGTAAGAAGTGGGCATACTTTATAAGACAGCAAACGAATGCAAGCCTATACACATTCACAACCTAGGTAACTATTCGTCTCCTTTCAACCCACTTCCTTCTATTTAAGATCACTCTAGAACATAATATTAATTTAATCTGCGTAGAATTCTTTCCAAGTCATATAGGAATTATATAATTATACTTAGATATTGTCTGAAACAATTTGAAATGCCTGTTGTTATTGTCGTTGTAGCGGATATTTTCATTTTCGCTGAAGCCGAAAGAGTAAAATACAAACACAACAAATTAATTCCCGTTTGTGTCGATAATTAATAACCACGAACCCAGAAAACACTGGCATTTGATGTGCCATGTAAAATTCGCCGGCGAAAGTCAAAAGCTGTCAAATCAGAAAGAAGACAGCAGCAACGATAACAAAACCAACATGCCAACAATTAAAATGAAAGCAAAAGAAATAATGCTTGATACAGACGACAAAACTCTTTCCTGATAAAAGTTAAATGTCCGCATTATTTCCACCTTTTTTTTCTCGTTTTTATCTATTTTTCTCTTCAGCTTCATTTTCTTTTCTTTCCCTTTTTTACATTCATTCTTTCTTTTTGTCTTTACTTTCTATGGTTGAATTCCCACCACCCCAAAATATTACAATTTACGCATTCTCTAGTTTTACTTTTGCAATTATTCCTTTTGACAATTTACACTGAAATTTATTATGGTACAAGGCCAAATTGATATAAAATAGGATCGAATGCCAACCGCTGCTACTGATGTGAAATACACGGTTATCTAATCCATAAAGAAAATTTTACCTAAGATTGGCACAGTATTAATGAGAAGTAGGAAGATTAATGTTACATCAATCTTCTTTCTATGAAAAATCATTCAAAATTCTTACATTTACTAGGGATCGAACATCGATTACTAATGGCAGAAATAAATGGCCATTCGTCTAAATTATCAAGCAGGCCGCATAGTTCCTTCACTCAAGTTTAGTTTTTTTTTCTTTATCTTAGTATATCATGACCGTCATCTTTCAATCAAAAATCAAATTATTCCATATGGGAATTTTCTAAGCGTAGCTTAGATGTGGCGCAAGGCCGAAAGTAAGGGCGCTCAGTGAGGATCAAATTCATTACTCAGTTGTAATTGTTCTAGCGAGACAAGCTTGCTAATCATTAAACCACGTCGAAGTCTTCAAAATTTTTTCCATATATGAGGATTACCTCAACCTTGTCTGGCAAGCCACCGCTCGGTTGGTGCTATTGACGGCTATGAAAGATCGGGACAAGGAACCTAATTCATCTTTCTGCTCCAGAATTTACTAACGACAAGCGATTCATCTCCGCCTTGAAAGATCTCTCTCCTCACCAGGCTAACTACTAAAATTTAACCATTTTTAACGTAAGCACGCACGCACACTCATACACAAACACACGTGCACACACATTTCGGTTAAGTACATAAATGTTTGCCCGCCTTTTCATAGTTGTAGATCAATATATACTCCTACACGTTATTCGTTATATAGAAGTACTAGCAGCATGGACGGCGTTGCCCGTGCTTGATTCAAAAATCGTCCGACTCATACAGCAATCGCTATCACTTGACTTAAAATATTTTTGCCCTTCCTTGCCTTTAAAGGAGTGCCCTTTGCCCTGCTGATGTTGCTACATGCCTTATTTCTTGCCTATCTCACACTGCGAATTTTTTCTAAGCTCTATACTAAACATTAAATCTGTTACGAAAAAAGGAACTAAACAAAATGAAGACAAAACGATCAGCTTTAAAAAAAGGACTCGTAACTGGAAAAACCGAATGAAAAAAGAATGTTAACAACAAATACTTTTTCACACCCAACCCAGTTCTGCAGAATCAGAATCAACGTTGAGTTTAAGCAAGCGAATGAGCCAATTGGAGTAAAGTGCCATGCAGATTTAAATTTTTCCCCACTTTGACCAATGCAGCCTACGATTTTTTTTTGCATGCTAGTATGCTAGTTAACATTCGTGTCAGTCAGCTGTTGGCTCTCACGCTGGCCAATAGAATCTTCCTGCCTATTCGTGGCAGCCAGCTATAGGCTTTCACTCTGGCCAGTACAAAATGGCCGCAAACTACATGAAAACTGCCGCCGAACGCCCCTCTATATGACGGTTCCGTATAGAATACAGGTTCGATTCCTGTCGGAGGACGAATATTTTCTATGAAAATTTCTCGGACATTCAGGCCGGTTAATGTTGTTTAATACTGTTTATTATAAAACAGAGCATTCACTTAAATATTTGTATCTATAAAAAGAATGTATAAACATAAAAAATATCTTAAATAGAATTTCTTGCAAAATCGCCATTATCCATATTCTCTCCAGTAACATGTGACGGAATTTACTGGGTCACATGATACCGACCACAGGAAACACCTATGACCTGACATAGTGTTGTCTTCCTGCACGATCATCAAAGTTAAGCAACATCGAGAATGGCCAGTACCTAGATGGGTGACCGTTTGCGAATGTCGGATGCTCTAAGCTGAGTGTACTGGATAATGGCTCGGAATTGTTAATCGGCGAGCCGAGTTCCAATTCACATTGGGTGCGTTATATTGACTTATGCGCCCAAATATGCAAATACCCTTGGGAAAAGTATGAATTCACTTCTTCTCCCCCAACTATGGATTAACTAGTAAGACTTGTATCTACTAAATCATTATTATCCCCGGAAAAAATTACATGCAAAAAAAATTAGATTTCGGCATTAAATAGCCCATGGAGGTTAATATGTCGCTACCCTCCACCCCCAAAAAATGTTTCATGCTTTCCCAGGGTAATAGTACCAAGTGAACATAAACTACATCCGTAGGGACTTGAACTCTGTCCGCCGATCCATTATTCGTACCAATTCTTTTGTACCAAATACAAGTATTGTCTGAAATAATCATGTCGGTGGGAATTAGCTCATTTGGTTTTGGTTTGTTTTACGGCATATCAACACCTCAATGGGTTATTTAATGCCGACAAGATTTTTATTGCTGGTAATTTTTTTTTCAAAACTATTGCTGCTAATATTTTTCCCAAAAATCTATTGCTGGTAATATTTTTGTTTTTTTAATGTATTGCTGGTAATAATTTTTTGTTCAAAAATTTATTGCTGGTAATAACCTTTTACAAAAATGTATTGCTGGTATTTAAACTTATTTTTACACTTTTATAGTGTAATAGATTTTTATTGCTGGTAATACCCTTTTGAAAAATATATTGCTGGTAATATTTTTTCCAAATATGTATTGCTGGTAATGTATTGCTGGTAAAACATATTCCTCAAAAATTCAATCCTGTTTGGAGGTCAACTATTTGCCCATAGCTGGGTCCCTAACAGGTGATACCACCCCAGTTCAGGTGGACCTGGGAACACCAGCAATTAAGAGATGGTTCCCTGCTCCACAAAACCCGATCAAAAGCATTGCTGTTGGATGTAGTTTATCGTCTTACCCAGGACGCATCTCATTAGATATTTTTTTCCTTTTTGTATTTTTTCGGGTTCCTTCTTTTTTTTTTCGTCCAATTTCCCACTGTACACTTTCCCCACTCTTTTGCGGTTATTTCTTTTGCATATTTACTAATCTGAGCTTAATAAAGGTGGCGGTTCAAATAAACGTTCCGTCGGGAAATTTTTTATACAAGGTGCGGCAGAAATACCACTTACATATACCTTCCAGAAATAACTCCCACATAATTCTAAGATATTAACTAGACGAAGGCACCATTGCCACTAATGTCTACGTTCTGGTTAAGACGATAAACTACATCCGCGTCTTCGGTAAGACGATAAACTACATTCAGCAGCAAAGCCTCTGATCGAGAGGTTTTGAGGAGCGTGGAACCACCTCTTAATTGCTGGTATTCCCTGGCCCACCCTGACCCGGAGTGGTAGCTATGGGCAAATAGTTAATCCTCAAACCGAGGTCAAAACACTACGAAAGTATAAAAATAGGTTTTAATACCAGCAATACATTTTTGTAAAAAAATTATTACTAGCAATGAATTTTTGAGGAATTTTTTTTTTTACTAGCAATACATTTTTGAAAAAAGAAATATCACCAGTGAAATATATTGAGGTTGATATTGACGTAAAACAAATCAAGCTAAACCAAACATTAATGTCTACCTTTATGTAGGAGATATTTCTGAGAGTTTTTTTTCTTTTTTTTTTTAAGTGATGTTCATCCTGTACCAGGCCCGGGGACCACTCGATATAGATGTTCGACATTTTCATGACGGTCGTCCTCGAGTATAGAATCCAGAGGTTGGCAGTGAATATTTCGGAGACAGTAGGAAAGCGTAGTGCAGGTTCGCAGTGGATATCACAGCAGAGTGTAGTTCATCCTTCTCCTGGTCGCCTTTGGTCCTTCCGGTAGAGGAAACAAGATGGCCGCCTTTATACACGACGAATACAGTGTTGGGCGGCTTCTGATTGGTCAACCTTCCATTGGTTGACTATAAAGGGAAATAAGTCATTCTGACTCGCTCACTAGTTATACATAATATACCCCAAAAACTGTAACAGTTACCAAGTAAGAGGCAGAGTTTATGTGGATAAGAGAGAAAGATAACGGTTAACCCTAGACTTGAACGGATTAAGATTGTAGTGATCGGGGAAGCATTCTCTTGGGAGTCGATACCACAAGGCAGCGGTTTGTAGGAAGATGCTTAAGTGGAGCTTACATCTCACCAAGGTAATGCGAAGGGAATGGACGTGGTTCGCTACAATGTATGTGGCAAGGCGAGTCTTAGCCGTGAAGGTTAGGACTGATGGAACTAAGGAATTTAGTTCGTCTGAACATTCTCCATGGAAATAGCGATAGAGCAGCGAGAGTCTTTGCGACTTGTCGTCTGTGAGAAAGAGGTTGTAGGGTGGAAAACAACTCTTCACTTTCAAGTATGCGAAGACGTTTTTGGACTCCATCGGGAATAAAAAGGGAAGACTGTGCAGCTCCTGTTCAAATATAACGGCAGTACTTCATACTGCTGCATTCTTAATGACAAAATAATCGTGTCACAGTGAAAATGATTTTAAAAGAATTTATCGTACCGTACTAAATAATCAATGTCTGTCCTCCTGTATGGTAGCGAATGCTGGGCAATCTCCTCAAAAATGAAGAAATGACTTGAAGCAACGGAAATGTGCTCCTACAGAAAGATGCTGAGGATACCATCTACTGAAAATGTGAGTAACAATGAGGTTTTAGAGAGAATATAAACAAAAAGGAAACTTAGACTTAACATCAGGAAGAGGCAGTAGAAATTTCTGTGACACATAATGAGGAAGGAGGGCTTGGAAAATCTGATACCCACGAGACAGATTGAGGGAAAGAGAGACAGAGGAAAATTGCCCGTAGCATCCTTGATGGGCTTGAGCAAATGGATGAGAGAACAGAGTTTGGGAGAAATAACTATAAGACAAAACTTATTTATTAAGAGCTACAAGGGTCAGGAAGACGTGGAGAGCCATTATCACTTTGGTCCCGGAGAGACACGGCAAATAAAAAAAAAAGAAGTCGGAAGGAAAATTCAAGGAAATTTAGTTGTGCTGGCACTTGTATTTGTTAAACAAAACGAACATCTGTGTTTTATACGTTTTTCCTTTTTTTTTCTTTATTCAATTTTTCCTTTGGTGCATTGTCGTCTGCGTCTTCTCTAACCGCCATCTTTTTTTCTTATTTGCCTTTGTTTTCTTTCTTATATTTAATCTTCAATTTTTTTTTTTTTTAGATTTTCTTCCTTCAACTGTACCATTTATTCTCTTTATTTTTCTTTTTTTAATGTTTTCTTCTTATTTCTTTCCTTGCATTTATTCATTTACTTATTGCCTTCTATTATTAACATTAAGCTTAACCCTTTCAAGCCTAAGACCTAGCAAATTGCTGATATAATCCTTCTGGATAATAAGCTTACATTTCACTATGACTCTAAATATTTAATCATCCACCCACTGGGACAAAATATAGCTGGCCTTTCATGCGGGTGCGACTCTGAGGAATCCATAGCACTGGAGACAAAGATTGCTCGGCTCGGCACTTTTCACTGGCTCGGCTGTGTAACACAACTTAATCAGCACCAAAAATGACACGCCCTTTTATTTTATCCCTTGTCCTATCGTCATGAATCGACGTCGCTATCACTGTTGCCCGCGCCGCTGTCGGTGTGCACTAATTCGAGTCGAGTTCACTCTCGCTAATTGTCTTCATTCTAAGCCATTTGATAGTCATCAGATTCGAGCACTTCCGAGAACACTCCTGCGAGCGTTTAGGATCCCGCCCCCACCTCTTTTTCACTCCCAAACATTGGGATTGATCGAATTGATTACGCAACGTAACGTCGTATGGACACTAAAATCACTTCAAATTATTCGCATTGTTTCCCTCCCGAAGCCAATGTACTGATGATGAGGCGCGGCGGCTATGCTGATGACACTGGGGTTCGTAGTTCGATTAGGTATGACATAGAACAACAACAAAAAAATCAACATTCTCTACCAAATTGTGAGCATCAAAAATTTAAATGCATTATCGTCATCTGTCTCCTACATTCCTGTTCTTTTATTGTCCTCCCACTTTAATAACTTTTTTCTGAGATTCTTTCACACTCAGTAACCGATGTGTTTCTTGGTGGCTTTATCGCCTTGCTTGAAAGAATTAAAGTGTTCCAAGAAGTATAACTCGAGATAAAACTTTCCAAATCTGAAAAGATGATTTGAAATTGGGATTAAAACAGTAATCGCATACTCTGAACCCACAGTAAAAATAATTCAGAATGTGTAATTAATAAATACTGAACACTTCAAATGCCACGATGTATGGTTCAGTTATAACAAATTTAGTATATGATTATGCCCATTAGGGAGAAATGGAAAATTGAACATAGAGTAGGTGATGCTGAAAGTAGTTTCGCCCAATACGGCCAGATGCTACATAACCAAAACATTAGCCTAAGAATTCGTGTTATGTTTTAAATAACCTTATTAGATCTAAACTGTAATATGAACGTCATACATTGACTTAAACTTGTTCAGAAATATCTAAATACTCATGTCGTCTGTATAAAATCACTTTCTTAGATCAAAAATTAAAAATGGTTCCCACTAGCTCTGGTACCTTCGCTCAGTTAAGGCCGATTGTTTCTTTTTTTTTTTGTTTGTTCTTTTTTCGTATATATATATACGCCTTTATCCACTGAAACCAACGCCTTTACTTTACATAATACCTCATCTCAGAAATAGAGACAGATATTGAACGACGCTAAACTGGCACAGCAGCATGTAAAAATTACGGAAGCTGTAATTAATATATTTAATATATTATTTTATATATATATATATATATATATATATATATATATATATATATATATATATATATATAATTAATAATCAAACAAATCCTTTACCTTCATATAGAGAATAGGCTACTTCGGCAGACGACGAAAGTGGTCGTCTGTCTTTTCAACCCCGGTGTGGAATGAAATGTGTAAATTAAATAAAATACATCGATCTTTTTTTGTGGATTAGTTCTAATATTTTCGTATTACTAGGATCCACTTGAACAACGAATTTTGTACCTTACTATATACATATATATATATATATATATAGAGAGAGAGAGAGAGAGAGAGAGAAAGAGAGAGAGAATGAATGAATTTAGGTTTCCAGGAAAATGCATTCATCTCATATTTTTCATATTTTAATGCATATAAATAGATTTTTGCATATATTAATATAACTGATTATTATTTATTTTAAAAGCAATAAAATGACTTTGTCAAGTCGTCTGGTTACTTAAGCTTTGTGTAAGAATTAGAACTCAGATTGTTTAAAGTTCTCTGTCAATCACCTTTTTTTCCTACACTTCCTGCTATACTGAGTTCCATATTTGTTGACTTTCGCTGAGCTAACATTTAGTCTGTCTTTGATATTACTGACTGTCATTCCTAATATTTGCTAACAGTGTGGTTTCCATGGTCCACCTGTCATATTTTGAACGTCGACCTTAACAATCTAATATTTATATAAAATAAAACATAGTGTTTATATCTACTAAGCATGGTCAACATGTCACAAGACTAATTTCGATTTAAAAGATTGTGTTACTCCATTTTTCCATATAGGAATGGCTAGGGTGTGTGGAAAACCATTATCTGAAATCCTGCTTTAAACTAGTCGAAAAGACGCAACCACTTTAACCACTCGATAGATGCAGTCGTTCTATATTTCTCCATTTGCCAGTTTCTTTTCTCCCCCTCTTTCTTTTTGCTTTCTGGCGCGGAAATCTGAAACTGGTTCGATTTTAAGACTTAAATATGCAGCTCATCTTTTTATATCTCCTACACTTTATCCTCTATTCCTCTTTCTTCTGTCCCTTCCTCCTCCTGCTTCCCCTCCTCCTCTTCATTTTCAGCCTTCCTCCTCCTCCTTCTTCTCCTCATTTTCACCCTTCCTCACTATATCTCTCTGGACCTTCCTTTGCTGCATTTCCTATAAAGTCAGCCATTATACATCAACGTCTCTCTGCTTCTAGAAAATATTTCTTTCTCCCCTCTCTCTCTCTCCCCCTCTCTCTCTCCCCCTCTCTCTCTCTCCCTCTCTCTCTCCCTCTCTCACACCGCTCTCTCTCTCTCTCACACATACATACACACACACGCTGTCTTATGGGAAATTTTTCCTATCTCTTTTTCTCACTCTTCACCTTCTTTCGCCGACTGCCATTTACCAAACTTACTCTTCTACAACACAAAACTAAATAAGGTGTTAATTTGTTACGTCAATCAATCATTCTTTTTTAATCATTTTACCCTAAGCAAGGCGGGAATGCCACTAGTATTCAGGAGGTTACATGGAGTGAAAGTCAAAAAGACGACTTAGAATAGGGAAGATTGAGGAAAGGGTAAAAGATGAACAGAAGACAGAAGATGGTGATTAATGTTACATTTTTTGAAAATCGTATCTATCAGGGGAAACAAACAATCAGAAGGGAGTACCACAGGCGAGAGGTGTGAGAAAAAGAAAGTGTTGAAGTAGAAGTACAATTGCCCTCGGCTATTTCAACAGGAAAAGGGTGGGGTCTGGTTGCCAACGTTAATAGTACGCTTAAATTCATATAGTCTGGGAAACGGGGAAAAAAGCTCGTCAGTGCAGTTGCCATGAAAAATATTTGTAGAAAAAAAACAAAAGGAAGACACGTCACGTCAGTGAGTAAGTGACTAAAGTCGCGATGCCTGATCAGGAACGATTACATTACAGATCCATCTTTGGATTTTATTCTAGAAACTCAAAATGGACAGCAGGAGCACCAGACCAGATATGACAAGCGTATTCAATGCATGGATGAATGGTAAATTTGTAAATATGCAAGATAGATTCTAATGAGAAAAATCTTCTGGCACTACACAGTGACCCAAATTTCCTTGCAATAGATGCAGCTATTGATTCGATTTAATCGCTCCACTTTAAGTCAGTGAAAAAAGTGAGGTCAAGAAGGCGGAGTGGGTTGCTCTCCTAGAGTCTCGCTTAAGCCATGCTGATGGCAAGCAGAAAGGGGTCTCTATGGTGGTTAATTGAAAACCGTTTTGTTTTCAAGGAGTTCAAATTTACAAGCCATTTCCTGCCCCAGTTAATCACTGATTCGAGATCCTTCTCAAGAGGAGCCGCGAGGTTTAATTTGTCAGATCTGACGGATTTGCTATTGAGACGGGAGGAAATGGTAATGTCATCTGCATTAATACCCAGTTGGGAACTGATGACATCGGGGGGGGGGAGATCATTGATGAAGATTAGAAACAGCGTAGGGACCAGGATAGAGCCTTGGGGGACACTCCCGTTCGTATGAAAGGATCTGGAAGCGAGCCTATTCAAAACGACCTTCACTTCACGATTTGATAAGAACGATTGGATTAAATCAAACATTCGTCCTGTGAGACTGTAACCCTGGAGCTTGCTTAGAAGGCCAGCATGCCAAACCGCGTCGAACGCCTTCGAGATATCTAGAGCCACAGCTCGAGCTTTGTCGTTCTTATCTTGAGCTTGATATACAAATTTAGTGATTATTTCTTCTTCTTCTTCTTCTTCTTCTTCTTCTTCTTCTTCTTCTTCTTCTTCTTCTTCTTTGCTTCTATAAATGCTTTCTTTATTGCACCATTACTCTTTCGCTCTCTCTCTCACACACACACACACACACGCACACACACACATACACACACACGCACTCGCTCGCTCGTTCGTTCGCTTTCTCGCTCGTTTCAGAAAGTTCCTCTCTCTTTTCCAATCTTTCTTTCCGTATATGTGTGTCTACTTCTCTTTCTTTTCTCTCTCTCTATCTCTTCCCTCTCTCTTTCTCTCTCACTCTCTTTTATTAACCCTTTAATTTTTTATTTTTTTGTTGATATATAACATCAGCCACATTTTATTTACATCTTATATTAAAGCATAATAGAGTTAGGGTTGATACAAGTACAGGGTGTTTATAGTTTCAACAAACCTACTAAATACCTCAACTTCACAAATAAGACCCGGGGGTTATTTTTAGTCATTTTTAAGGGAGGATGGCGAGGTTTTATAAGCCATCAAATGTGGCCATTTTTTATCAATATCATCTTTATCGCTTTTTTATTTTATTCTTAAAACCTTTTTCTTGTTCGTTCTCACCCCTGCGGGTGGAAACATTCTTTTTAACCTGTTTTTGTCCTTTTCTTTTCATCATTGTCTTTTTTCTATCTCACTTCGAATATCTTTTTGTCTAAACGAATCGGATTATACTTCTATCTATCTATCTATCTATCTATCTATCTATCTATCTTTTTTATCTTCTCTTTAACTTCCCTAACTGAGTTTTTACGCGCGAACACACGCACATAGAAACATACCCTCACACACTCTCTCTATGACTTTCTGAATTCATATCTATCTATCTATCTATCTATCTATCTATCTATCTATCATTTTCTTTAAGCCACTAAGACACAAGGGATTACAAGATGTAGAAGAATTAGGAACAGAAACATTAATAATGAGCGGGAAAAGGAAAGAGTAATTAGGAGGACAGTGTAATCTATCTATTTGTCTGTCAACATCTATTTATTTCTCTCTCTCTCTCTCTCTCTCTTTCTCTGTGACTTTCTGAATTAATATCTCCTCTCTCTTCTCTCTCTCTCTCTTTCACTTCTCATTCTATTTTTAAGAGACGAACCATAATCTGATACCTTCTTTAAGCCATACTTCTTTTTTCGGATTACACTCTGAGTCTCTCTCTCACTCTCTTTCTCTCTCTCTCTCTCTATCTATCTATCTATCTATCTGCCTGTCTCTATATATATATATATATATATATATATATATATATATATATATATATATATATATATATATATATAGATAGAGAGAGAGAGAGAGAGGGAGAGAGAGATATTGTATATTTTGGCAGCATCTTTTCATTATGACATGTCTCATTGAATAATTTAAAAAAGTTATAACTACTTACTTTCATTAGGATCCTTTCATATTTACGGACAAGCTTTTTGGAGTCACTATTAAAGTAAAAGAGAAAATCGTGGTGTTGATACATATTTATGTATTCCGATTACTTTCGACATTAGCACAATCTTATCATCAGGGTTATCATCAGGGTTATCATCAGGGTGTTGTTTTATTTTTTTTTCTAAGACAAAATTAAAACCTGAAACCAACCCGTAATAAAATTAATTATGAATAATGCACAAATGTTTTAAAATGTTTTCAGTAGATAGTTTAAAATATCTAGGTTTTAACTAATAATTTTTAATATTTTTTTTTTTAATCATTTGGACATTTCATAATATAGTTACCTCCCCTGATGTTTACAGTGTGAAATTTAAATCGTACAGTACATAACCATAACGTTTTTCACATCACAGGTAAAAAAAAAAAATAATTTTTAGATGAACTCAACAATTTTGTCTGAAAAAAATAATGAACACAATAATTTTCATCTTAGAAAAAAAAACACCCTGATGATGCCATTCTGCTAATGTCGAAAGTACTCGGAATAAATGAATATGTATCAAAATGGTAATTTTCTCTCTTCCTTTAATATGGTTATCTTCTCTATGAATATGAGAAGACCTATTGAAAAATAAGTAGATAAGATTCGTCTGAATAATTCAATGAGACATGTCTTACATGTCTTAGACCAAGGAACCGGACGACTTGACAAAGTCCTTTTATTGCTTTTAAAATAAATAATAATCAGTTATATTAATATCTGAAAAAATCTATTTATACGCATTCAAACATGAAAAATATGAAATGAATGCATCTTCCTGGAAACCTAAATTCTCCCTCTCTCTCTCTCTCTCTCTATATATATATATATATATATATATATATATATATATATATAATTATTTTTTTAAATACGATTCCATCGCTACATAAATGTTCTCATATTTCAAAACAAAAGCTAAAAAACCAACTCTGTTTCATCCTGAAGCGAATTCGGGTTTTTTAGTTTTTGTTTTTGAAACATAAGAACTCTTATGTAGCGGGGGAATCATATTTAAAAAAAATAATTACAATTTAGTCTCTACTTTTGTATTGAGCACTGTTTTTTAAGAATAAAAATAAAAATACTAAAGAACTTTGTATTATTAACCTAACGGTTCTTTTCTATTTTTCTATACACGCACACACACACACACACCCACGCACATATATATATATATATATATATATATATATATTACGAAATGGACTAAGTCTGACAATTTTGATACTTTTATATAGTATGAGCCAATTTTTTTCACTGAGCGGATTAGTGTTACCTTCAGCATCCCAACTCGAGAGTTTCTTAGGTGGACTTGTCCGTATAGTCTTCAGGAAGTAGGAAATATCACACAATTTACTGCTTATATATATATATATATATATATATATATATATATATATATATATACCTAGTGAGCCAAACAAACCTACCTAGGTTTCACCTAAACGGATCGTCAGGACCAAATTTCCCTGACGATCCGTTTAGGTGAAACTAAATAGGTTTGTCTAACTCACTAGGTTTATCTAGGTCTGCTCTACGGTTGTATTGAGCTCTTTTGTTAGTTGTTTACTCGTGTCGGGTTTTTTTTTTTTGGGCTTCAGACCTGCATCTGTGCGATTTTTTTGTCGGCAGAAGTTCTTGTTTGTAGCTCTTTCTTTTTTAAAACCTTTTTTCCCTCGAGATTGATTTGATTATTGGCAAATCAAAAATTCGAGGGTTTTTCGAAACGAGTATAGTTATCTATATTTGTATATATATATATATATATATATATATATATATATATATATATATATATATTGATAAACATATGGAATATGCTACTTTCACTTTTTTTTTCTTTGCAGATATGAAAAACACAACTACCCCAGCTACCAGACTGGCCTCTGGAAAAAAAAATCGAAAAGAGAGCATTTTCCGCATTTTTTTCTTATTTTTTTCCCTGCGTGTGTGATTTTTATCTCTTTGTAATTTCTGATCGTTGAATTTAATCAATGATAATTCCTTCCTCCGAACCTCTCATTTTCTCAACACAGTTTCACTCACACTCCCTCCTCTCACTCTCTCTCTCTCTCTCTCTCTCTCTCTCTCTCTCTCTCTCTCTCTCTCTCATACTCTCAGTCACTCACTCTTTGATTCTCGGTGATTATCCTCTATCCCTCATTCTCATTCTTGTCTACTCAATCCCTCACTCACATTTCCACACACTTCTACATTGTCTATCGTTTTCTTTCTCTCACTCAACATCACCCTCTTTCTCTCCTCTCCTCTCTCTCGCTTTCTTATTCTCGCTCTCTCTCACTCCCACTCTCCTCTCTTTCTCAGTCCCATTCTTCTCTCTGTCACTCTATCTCTCCCCCTCTCTCTTAGCCAAGCCTCATTCTTCACGTGCCGACTTCATTAACATGACGTGTCTTATATTTTCAAGATCGCAACAGACAAAACTATTTGCGCATGTCTGTGGTGTGTACGCATGCGCAGTCCTATTTCTTAGCAATGTGGACCGTCACGTCTTCTGACAGATAATTAGGCGGGTGCGTTCACAGATTTAATTGGATTTCCTTTTCGTCTTGCCAAATCATTTCAATTAATGGACGTGCTGTGGGAGATTATTTTTTATTTGCTCAACAAAGACACATAGTTGCCTACATATTCTTGTCGAAAGTATGGCCGTTTAAATTCATATGCCGATGGCTACACAGGTTCATCTGTGCGATCAGAAACAAATCTAAAGATATTTATGGTTTAAGACAGGAGTTCCCAAACTGTTGGGGTATTATCACCCAATTTTACATAGAGAATTTTTCCACCGTTCATCTGTAGAGCAAATGTTTAAAAGCGTAACAAAAATTGTTTGGTAAAAGTTTGTTACTGGTTCGTAAACTGACTTTGTGATGTAGATTTTCTCTCCGGATTCTATTTGGTCTGCTATATATTTAGAGATTCTTGATGAGATCCAAAGAAGAATCGGCAATGCTATTTGTCTTGACTTGGTATCATCACTTTCCCACCGCCGTAACATAGCGCCCATGTGACATTTCTATAAATACTTTCATGGTAATTGTGCTGATGAACTTACCGTTTGTAAATATTCAATGGGCTTTCATTTTCAAATATTGTTATTTATATCCCCCACCAGACAAATTTTACATATAGGAACTAGTTAGGATTATATAGAGACTTTGAGGTATTATGATGACTGTAGTAAGAATGGTAATGTGTTGTTTTGGTGTAAGGGATACTGTGGTATGATTGCGTCAGTATGTGTGGCTAGCTAAGTTTAAGATAAAACAGATTGAAGACCAGCCTACCCCGATCCCCACTTTTGACCTTGTGCCACATTTTTGTAATTTCCGAAATAGATATTACTTTCCGCTATGGTACCTAAACTTTATGAATGTAAGCGCAGTATTAGACTGGCAACAAACAAGGTCTCATCATTTTACAATTGAAATGTTTAGATGTAACCGTAAGTTCTATGCTAACAGTTTCTTCTATCGCAATTCTCGCTTGTGGAACTCTCTTTCGGCTTCTTGCTTCCCATCAAACTTTGATCTACTAAAATTTAAATACAATGTCAATCGTTATCTTTTGACTTCTTAATTCTTGTTCTTTTATTGTCTTCTCTTCTAAATATTAGTTTTTCTCATGTTCTATAACATTCAGTAATTTCTTGCATCTTAGTGGCGTTATTGGCTTGCTTGGGGTGAAATGATTAAAAAAAAAGAAAGAAAATAGGGTCAGGGGAAAGCAACGCACAAAATCGGGGAGGGGCTTGAACGGTTTGATGACGGAACAGCGTTTGGGAGAGATGGCAAAAAGACAAAAGATATTAAGAGCTACAAAGAACAGGAAATTGTGAAAAAGCCCGATCTCTAACGTCCTGAATAGACACGGTACATAGAAGAAGAAGAATTCATTATATGGATGGCCTTAAGTAACAAAATTAGTTTTCGTAAACAGTTAATTATTTGTGTCAAAAATATTCTGACATTAAATTCTGCAGAAAACATTAAATGTATCAGAAATGTATTTTTTAAATGCCGTATGTTTTCAGGGCGTAGGTGATCATGGCTTTCCCCAAATCCGTTTTTAAGTTCTGTGAATTACCATGCGTTCTTGAAGAAAACAAGTAATTGTAAATATGTAACATTTATGAGGATAATATACGGATATCTTTCCTTGGGTGTTTCTAAATTGTACACTGTTCAATTATTAACGTTAACAACAAGCTATTTTAAATTACAAAATTGTACTTGGATTAAATGAAAATTACTTACAATATAATACATAATAATTATTATACATTTCTTCTTGCCGTCAATTTTGACGGTACGTGTGCACAAGTAAATAAATAAACGTCCTACCCCGTCTATTAGCTACCTCAACGGAAATTGAAACTTTTCGTTCCACTTTCCACACTGACAGCCACTCCACTACAAGCACGTTGACGCGGTGCAATGGTTAGAGCGCTTGTCTCGCTAAATCGTTTACGACTGGAAAAATGAGTTCAATCCTTACTAGTTTACAACATCTAAACTACACTTAGAAAATAACCACTAAAAGTCCATCTACCGGTAATGTATTCTTTTCTTCTCTATATTCTCATCAGAATATGAAAGATCATGACTCTCCACAACTTTTTATCCCTTATAGCCTTCGTATTCCTTTGGCAAGGGGGAAGTTTCGCTCAAACAGCTTCTTCCTCAGGACTGTTACATACTACCAACAGGATGCTTCCTCGATCTCTAAACTCTTAAGCTATTCAAGCCTAGGGTCAACCGTTATCTAGCCTACATAGTTGCATATTATGTCCTCTTTTTTCTTCTTTTACGTCCTTACAACAATCTCATTCCATAATGCTCTACCTTGAGTGGCTCTTGTATTGGGTGAAAATAGTATCAAAAATGCCTTAGTAATTTTTTTTCCTTTTTTACATCCCCACGTTTCACCATCTATTCACCTCCTCCTGTCTCTTTTGCCTTCGGTATGTTCTTTGAATGTCGAATTCTCTAAGCCCTCAAGTCCTCGTTGTCTCCAAGAAATTCCATCTGTCCATTTAAATCTGAAAATAATCCAAAAATAGGAGGAATAATTTTAAATAACCGATTTATTAAGATTTTAGATATTTAAAGAAAAAAAATAAGTTTATATTCGAAAAAAAGAAACATGTAGAAATTAGTGTAAGGTACCATCGACCCGCTCCGTTGAAAATGCTATACGATATTCTGTGACAAGTCATTTTAGAAACCTACACTGAACTTAAAGTACATAGATATTGCATTAAGGAGATTTACGACAAATATCTCCTTTCTGTCTGAGAACGGCTTAAAAGATTAATGAATGATATAGAATTCTTGCACCGGTGTGAACTTAGTTGACAAGTTAGAGCAGTGTTTCTTAACATTTTTAAGCAACGGCACGCTTATGAGTAAATGAAAATATCACGGGACACTTAGCAAAATCTTTAAAGGGTATACATTTAAATGCTATGAAATAAAACCGTAGATTTTTTAAAAAAAATACACACATATATAAACTTAATTTATTTCAATGTTTCTATTCAACTATTTGTGCAGTAGCTTTACAGTAAATTCGACCTTGCTAACCAAACGTTCCTCTGTAGCCAAATCGGTTAAGGCACGTTAAGCTAAATGACGGTTCTGTATAGGATACAGATTCGAATCCTGTCGGAGGACGAATATTTTCTGTGAAAATTTCTCGGACATTCAGGCCGGTAAATGTTGTTTAATACTGTTTATTATAAACGGAGTATTTACTTAAATATTTGTATCTATAAAAAGAATGTATAAGCATAAAAATGCCTTAAAATATTAAATAGATATTATAATGTTGCACAAATACTTTTTCGCCTTCGATTTTTAAAAAAAAATTAATATAACCAATTTTTCTAATTTCCTTTTGCATACTGCAGCATTATGGGATACCAATATTGTATGGATTATAAAATTCTTTTATAAAATCTTTGTTTAATAAAAAGTCATGGTGTACGAGTATTTCTTTCCCCCATTGTATATGTATGCCCTGACACTATTTCCCGACACGATTGAGAATCACTAAGTAAGAGGTTTACTTGAAATGGCTACAAAGAATGCGTATTAATTATGGCAACCAGCTGTAGTTGAATCTGTGGAATTATCGTCTAAAAGCAATGCAATAAATGGGTCCGTTCATTTTAGTCTGATCAACGAGTTTTCTTTTACGTTTCTTGGTTGTTATTTTTATACTTCAGTCATCGTTTTTTTCTCTTTTCAATGTCATCCTTGTCCTGTTTATTTTTAATTTTCGCTGGAATTTTCTGAATTTCATTTGTTTATTCATTTTTTTACTTATTTTCGATTTTAAATATCAGTCGTTCTAAGTTCATAATTGTCGTCTGTTTCCAGTAACTTGTCAGTCTTTGCAATTAACCTTTTTTTTATTTGAGATTCTATTTTCTTTAATTGTCTCTTTCCCCCCCTACACCTTACATTGTCCCCATCTATCACCCTTTCTTCCTCTTTTATAACTCGCCTCCATCTCCTTCTTGCCCTCATTTCTCCGCTCTTGATTCTTTTGCCTTTCCCCTCACTTTATCTTTAATTTTCTTTTCCCTTTTCTACTTCTCTTCCCAATAACTCACTTCACTCTCTCCCTATTTCTTTCTGTCCTTCTTTTCAGTTCCATTCTCTCTTATCTTTCGCTACACTGTCTCTTTATTCCCTCCCCTTTTATCTCTATCTCTCCCCCGTTTATTTTCCTCTCACTCTTTATCTTATAATATCCTCTCTAATTTTATGTCTTTCATTCTCTTCACTCCAGCTTCACGTTTTCACCTTCCTCTCTCTCTCTCTCTCTCTCTCTCTCTCTGCCTTTAGATATTTCATTATTTCTCTTTCCCCCCTCTCTCTCTATCTATTTCTGTATTACTTCCTCTACTTCTATGTCCTCATCCATTATTGTCTGATTTTATCTGATTTATCCATTTCTGATATTCTATCTCAACTTTTTCTTATGTTTCGCTTTCACACTTTTTCTCTCTCTTTCCTTCTTACTCTATCTTTCTCTTTTTTCTCTCTCTTTCCTTCTTTTTCTTTCACTCTCCTTCTTCTTTCTCTGTCTTTCTTTTTTCTCTCTCTTTCCTTCTTTTTCATTCTCTCTCCTTCTTCTTTCTCTATCTTTCTCGTTTTTCTCTTTCTTCCCTCTATTTATCTCTCTTTCCTTTTTCTTTCTCTATCTTTCGTTTTTTCTCACTTTTCCTTTTTTTCTCCTTCTTTCCTTCTTCTTTCTCTATCTTTCTCGTTTTTCTCTCTCTTTCCCTCTTTTTCTCTATCTTTCCTTCTTCATTGTCTGTCTTTCACGTTTTTCTCTCACTTCCCCTCTTTTTTTCTCTATGGCTCTTTCCCTTTTCACCGTGAAATTACTATGACACCTTTCGAAAGATCATTGTGTATTTTACTTGTTACTTTCACCATGGTTTAGAATTCAAAGTTTTCTTTCTCTAAGACTGGATGCCACCCAAATCTATCTCAGCTGTGTGGATTACTCCTACCTTATATGCCAAAGAGTCAACTAGGTGACGCTGTCGAGTTCTAGAAAAGGACAGGTCAATAAACACTCTTCCTCTTTTGCCCCGGAATGTAGTTACGAAAGCATCAAGACATCTCAAGGCTGGGTGGAGGAGATGACTTCCCCCGGCAGACCGTCTTCTTAATTTCAGCCAACCATGTGGCGCATTCTAAAACACGCACACACACGCACACTGACACATATACAGTTTTTTCTAAAAGCAAATGTTAAGGCAGTGAAGAACTTGGGGAGGGGAATTAGCAAGAGATAACTGATAAAACTATTAGACCCAGTTGCCAATCCTTTAACACGCTTAAATTCAGAATATGGTGATTGACGTTTCATTTAAATTTAAAGATTATATGTGACAGCGAAGCAAGAAATCGGAAGGCGAGAAGTTCGAGAGAAGAAACTATTGAAATAGAACTTACGGTTGCATCTAGCTATTTCAGCAGCAAAACAATTAGACCCAGTTGCCAATCTTTTAACACGCTTAAATTCATGCAATCGAGGAACTAAGGTGGTAAGCTCATCAGAACAATTGTCATGAAATTATTTATAGAAAATATGTGCAGTTGTCGAATTGCTTTGAATAAAGCCTCATTACAAATTTGTCTGTTTTTTTTTGGTTTTTTTTTTGTGTGTGTTTTACGACATATCAACCTCAATGGGTTATTTAATGCCGACAACTTTTTTTTTCTTTTTTTTTTTCTGGCAATATTTTGTTTTCTCAAAAACTATTTCTGATGATTTCTTTTTCTCAAAAACGTATTGCTGGTAATAATTTCTTTTCAAAAAACGTATTGCTGGTAATAGTTTCTTTTTCAAAAACGTATTGCTGATAATAATTTCTCTTCAAAAAACTTATTGCTGATAATAATTTCTCTTCAAAAACGTATTTCTGATAATAGTTTCTTTTTCAAAAACGTATAGCTGGTAATAATTTCCCTTCAAATAACGTATTGCTGGTAATAGTTTATTTTCAAACACGTATTTGATTTTCTAAGAGAGGCTTAGATGTGGCACATAGCCGAAAGTGTGGAGTGCCCAGTGAGAATCGAACTCACTATTCAGTTGTAACAGTTTTAGCAAGACCAGCTTGCTAACCATTACACCACACCGAGGCGCCCTTATTTTTGAACACGTATTGCTGGTAATAATTTCTCTCCAAAAAATTTATTGCTGGTAATAGATTCTTTTTCAAAATTTTTACAAATTACATTACAAATTTAAAGGTTCGTCTGTTTTCTTTCCAAATTCCATCTCCCGACAATATCACGCTAAACACTGCATTGGATGCACAATTGCTGGAATAAAGAATTAATCAGAAAATCAAACAGAAAATAAAAGAATTGAAAATTCTTACAAGTTATACTAATCTCATATCAAGATTATCAAGTTTACACCCCAATATTTACCCGAAGCTATAGACTCTTCCATAATAAATACCGTGTGTAAAATTCATGTTTTTTCTCTTAGGCTTGAAACAATTTATTTTATTTTTATAGAATCTTGAACGTTTGTTCGAAAGATTCTCAGTTATGACACACTTTCCCCGATTTTTTTTTCCCAGGCAAAGTCAGCATTTATGTTTAATTCATATTTGCTTTCAAATCTAAAATGTGAATTTTGCTACAACAAAGCAAAAGAAAAAAATATAATCGCCTTGGGCAGGTCGAGATAAATGAAAAAATAATTCATTCCCAAACAAAAATAAACAAATATCTTAAGTTAAAAAGAAAAGGTAATGAGGAATATTTGTTTTCATAGCCGCTTTATATAAAAAAAAGGGTAACAAATATATATATATATATATATATATATATATATACAAGTTTCATTGAATAACACCGACAAAATCTGTTTATATTTCTGAAATGAGGTATTGTAATTATTTACACTATTTACATTGTTCAGACTTTTGTCCTCATTTTCGTCGCCATGTTCACGACGTTTCGGCCGTTGCACGCTCCGGACTTCTTCAGGTGATTGGAATTTCGAACTGAAGCCTTTATTCCGTCCACCGAGTTAGATTGTTCTAGTTCCACGTGCCATATCGCCTCCGGATGTCTTCCTTTAAATTAACTCAGTTATTTCCCTTTAGTAACTCAACTCTCCACTTATATATATATATATATATATATATATATATATATATATATATATGTAAAAAATATAATCTTAAGGTGTACTATATTTATGGAATAAAGTGCTCAATATCAGAGATATAGCGTGTGTAAATATAAAAGTGAACTTTAAAGTCAACACTTAGAGGCGACAGGATGTTTCATGAAAAAAGCAATCGCCAGGCAACATATATATAACCCAAGTATATATATATATATATATATATATATATATATATATATATATATATATATCACTTAGACATTATTTTTGTGGATAAACGTATTTGGGTAGATGCTTCGGTATCAGTCAGCCAGTTATGTGCCATGCGTGATACACACTTATGCGATCATGTATCTTTCGATATATGACTGACGAGGAAGATTTTTTCCCTCAGTAGGTTGCCATCCAAGGCTATAGAATCAGTTTGTCTTGTTATTCACCCATAGCTGGGGAGCAGAAGACGAGGATTAATATCTTTCCCAAGGATATTAGCACATAAGTGAATGTAATGGATCCGACTGGAATTCGAACTCGGCTCTCCGATTTCTCAATCCTAGCTGCTATCCATTACTTCACCTTTCCTTCCCCATTAAACGGTATATTTATTTATTTTCGTCTCCGAAAATAAACGGGGCGCGTACACGAATAGGAATAACGTTTATAACACCGACAAAGACTTCTATACTTGTCTATATTTCTGAGATCAGGGCCCCTCGGGGCGGTGTAATGGTTAGCAAGCTTGTCTCGCTAGAGTAGTGAGTTCGATCCTCACTGGGTGTCCCATACTTTCGGCCTTGTGCCACATCTAAGCTACGCTTGGAAAATCGCTATATTTCTGAGATCAACTATTGTAATTATTTACACTATTTACATTGTTCGGACTGTTGTTCTTATACTCGTTGCCATATTCCCGACGTTTCGGCCGTTTTACGCTCCGGACCTCTTCAGGTGATTGGAATTTCGAACTGATCCCTTTATTTCGTCCACCGAGTTAGATTGTTCTAGTTCCACGTGCCATACCTCTTCCAGATTTCTACCTTTAACTCAACTCTCCAAGATATTGTTCACATCTACTATGTCTCAGGACACATGGCCCAGTGGATAAAAGAGTTGGTTGTATCCAGTGACTTGATCCAAAGAGCTCAATACCTAGCCACAGAAAAGGAAACGCCTGTACGAACACAAGAAAAATTAAATAAAAAACTTAATCGAAGTACCTTGCCAGTCGCTTTTAACGAAACATGTATAAAAGAAGGATTGATGCCCAAATACACAATACATATATATGTGTGTGTGCACGCGCATGCGCGTATATATTTTGAACAGATCTCTAGGTGGTAAAAGTATCCTAAAACTAACTGACTATGTGTCTGTGGATGTTGTGTGTCTGTGTGTACGTGTGTGTCTAGTATTATAACTGGATAAAACAGTTAATATATATATATATATATATATATATATATATATATATATATATATATATATAAACACTAAAAAGGGGATATATAACTTGCCCTGATCGTCTACGTCCTGAGAGGATACGGCACACATAAAGAAGCTCTTCTCACTGCTACTAACCCAAACCTCAAGCTGAATATAGTAAATATTTAAAAGATATTCTTCTATATGCAGCTTTCCTTCAGGAATGGTCGTTAATGGCTCTCCACAAACTCCTATCCCTTGTAGCTCTTGGCAAGTTTTGTCCCTTTGCAAGGCCACCCACTCCGCATCTTCCGCTATTTATTCGCACAAGCTATCAAGTAAATGGACCGCTGTCTTCCCCTGTCCCTTTTGCCACCGACATATCTTGTGGTTATCAAATACTCCAATCCCCACTTCCTCATTATGTGTCCTAGAAATTTAAACTATCTTTTTCTGAGAATAAGTGCCCTTTCTGTTTCCATTTTCCTTAAAATTTGCATGGCATTCTCAGCATCCTTCTGTTGAACCGCATTTCTGTTGTCGTGTTTTCTCTTCATCTGTAGCGAGATTCTCCAGCATTCACTGGCATATAGGAAGACTGGTGTTACATGACAGTTCAACACTCTTTTTCTTGTTTCGAACGATTTTTTCTGGTTTCTTAATACCTTGCTTACCTTTTAGAAGGCATCATTTGCTATTTCAATGCGCATTTCAGTGTCGTATTTACTATCATCTGTTGAAACACTTCCGCGATATTTAAACATCTGTACTTGTTTGATTTTGACATATGCAACTCATAGCTCGAACGTTGGGCTTTTTTTCCGTTCTGACTGCCACGCATTCTGTCTTCCTTGTTGAATTTTTTTAACCACATCAACCCATAACGGCACAAGAGGGTACCGAGTGTGAAGGAACAAAAAATGAGACATTATTAAGGAGCGAGACCAATAGAAGAGCGTCATGGGTCCTTACCTATAACTACAGAATGAACTCTTCCTAACACTATGTATACTACGCCTCTCAAGAGAGAGGGACGAATCGAGTCGAGCCGATAGTTATTCACTCTAAATCAGACTGACAGTCATACTAACACCTTCCACATCTTGTATTATTATTTCGTGTAATATACCTTCGTTATTTCTACTCTTGTTTTCCTGTTGTTCTTCCTTGGTCCTAACCTGGACCATAACAGTGGCGACGAAGTTATTGGAGAAACAAATCGGGAACGTGATTTACATAATTCAGGGTCCGAAGTTCTCGCATAAAAGGGACTTAAATCAGATCAGAAAGAGGCTGTTAGAGGATTCTAACGGTCTACCTCAGGAAGAGGAGGAAGGTAATGGGCACAATATTTGACACATTCAATATGCAAAGACCTCAAGCATTTTCAGAACCGCGGAAATCAAGCAGAAAAAAGAAAATTTACAGAGCCTTTGATGATTAATCCGAAGAGGAAAAAATATTAAAGACCCCTGAGAGGTAAAAGCTTGAGAGGGGAGTGTCATGGGTCCTTACCTATAACTACAGAATGAACTCTTCCTAACAATATGTATACTACGCCTCTCAAGAGAGAAGGACGAATCGAGTCGATAGTAGTTCACTCCAAACCAGACTGACAGTCATACTAACACCTTCCATTATCTTGTATTATTATTTCGTGTAATATACCTTCGTTGTTTCTACTCTTGTGTTCGTGTTGTTCTTCCTTGGTCCTAACCTGGACCATAACAAAGAGTAATCAAGAAGACCGTACATAACGATAGACATTGCATTTAAATTTTTGAAGATCAAAGTTGGCTTGAAAGCATGGAGCCGGAAGGGAGTTCCACAAGCGAGAAGAGACTGTCAGTATAGAACTTACGGTTACATCTAGCTAATTCAACTCTGTATCGATGGGACCTCGCCGCTAATCTAGTACTGTGTTTTAATTCATACAGTCTAGGAACGAAGGGTTCATTCAAATGATTGCCATAAAATTATTTATAGAAAAGGCACAGAGAAGCAACTTTACGGCTGTGGGAAGGTGACGGGAGCCGAGATGCCAGGTCAGGAACAATAATATTTCTGATTCTTCTTTGAATTATCATCAAGAATCTCTAGATATATAAAAGAAGCACTGGACCATATGTGACAGCAATATTCTAAGCATGGACAAATTTATATTATAATTATGCAAGATAGATTCAGGATAAAAAAAAATGTCTCGCTCGACAGTAAACCAAATTTCTTAGCAGCTTTATACTCTTTCCACTTCAGCTGAGAATGTACGTCCGAGAAGGGGCAATGAGTCATTTTCCTGTAGGTTAGCATGAGCCATGCTGATGGAAGGCCGGAAGAGGCCTTTCAAATGATTGATAGAAAGATAATAAATCATGTTTGGAAGTAAAAAAGTATTATTAGAGTTTTAAAAGAGACATATATATATTTAGGTACGGCTCTTTTCAGCCTTCCTTTTACATTTCTATCCATATATATTTAGGCACGGCTCTTTTCAGCCTTCATTTTACATTTTTATCCATATATATTTAGGCACGGCACTTTTCAGCCTTCATTTTACATTTTTATCCATGTATATTTAGGCACGGCACTTTTCAGCCTTCCTTTTATATTTCTATCCATATATATTTAGGCACGGCTCTTTTCAGCCTTCATTTTACATTTTTATCCATATATATTTAGGCACGGCTCTTTTCAGCCTTCCTTTTACATTTTTATCCATATATATTTAGGCACGGCTCTTTTCAGCCTTCATTTTACATTTTTATCCATATATATTTAGGCACGGCACTTTTCAGCCTTCATTTTATATTTCTATCCATATATATGTTTAGGCACGGCTCTTTTCAGCCTTCATTTTACATTTTTATCTATATATATTTAGGCACGGCACTTTTCAGCCTTCCTTTTATATTTCTATCCATATATATATTTAGGTACGGACTCTTTTCAGCCTTCATTTTACATTTCTATTATATATATATATATATATATATATATATATATATATATATATATATATATATATATATATATATATATATATATATGCATGTATGTATGTATTAAAATGGCTGTCTGGCCGAGTGGTTAGAACGTTCTCTTTCTGACCATTTTATCGCAAAAGATCGAGGTGAATCCCAGCGTGCGGCACCTTTGGAAAGTGCCTGAAAACCACACCACGGGTTGACCCAAGTCTTGTGAGTGAAATTAGGTAGGCGGAACACTTGAGGGCCGTCGATAGCTGTGATAACCCAAAGCCACAAGCCATCGTGTCCGAGGGCTGGAGCGCTCTATCCCAGAAACTGTAACTACGGTCTGTTCAGTATAGTTGCATTATAAACCACAGGTGGGCTCTGTGTGTGTTGAGCAAACACAAATCTGCCTGAGCAAGATCTCTGCAATAGAGATTAGCTAGTCGCCCTAGAGGACGGGTATCCCCGAATACGGGTGGCCAACTATTATTATTATATATTTATACAAAGATTGGGTGGAAGAAAAAAAGATCATCAAAAATAAAAATTACAACCAAGATGATAGTTCGAAATAATACAAGAATAATCTCTTTCCTTGATAAGTATTAGTCAAATTAATCGTATACTATACATTATATATTAAAGATTTCAGATCAAAATTCACTTAACAAACACATCGATGTTCAACTATCGACATAATGGATGTAACAGGGAACTAGGTTTGGAGTAAATCCACTTTAAAAAGAAACCCTTTAAAAGCTACTGTATATTCGACTGTATATGTAGAATATAGAGAAAGCAGTTGGAAATGCACTTCTGTTGAGTAGCAAGGAATATAATTCCTTCGGTATGCAGCCCTGTACAATAACCTTCATACCATTTTTACTATCTTCCTTTTCTGCTTTCTGCCATTTTTTTTTTTTTTCTCTAAGCGATCGGCTTTTATGACATGAACCATTTTATTGCTAACGTCATATTACTCTTTCTTTAAATAAGGAAAAACGCATTGGGTATATTGGATGGCTATATATCGCTAGATGCCAAAAGTCTTTTCATTAATGTCCCCGTAAAAACCTTAGGTATAATATTAAAATATCTATATAAACCTTCTTCTTTTCCACTTCTGAATATAAAAACCGACCATCCTCCATAAACTTCTATCTTGAACTACTAAAGTTTCTTACTATGGTAATATTTACACATAGACTGATAGCGTTTAAACGGGGGGTACAGTTTTATCCGACCTTCTCTTTCCAATTATTATATGTAATACCTCGAAGAAAACTCGTAAGAAATTCGGTCAAACCAAGGATAAAAGACATGTTGGCGACATATTTTTATGAGTTAAAAGCTTAAGTGAAATAAAAAAAAAAATTTGGATCAGTAAATCTGAAGCTTAATTTCGACCTTCAATGTTCACTGTATAATAATCGATCTATGTAATTCGTTTTAAAACATGAATAAAGGGGCAAAAGAAAAATCTTTTTATATATATATATATATATATATATATATATATATATATATATATATATATATAATTATTTAAACAAAATAT
>CAHIKZ030004663.1:1132500-1165000 GCA_903632075.3 Acanthosepion pharaonis
GTTTATAGTTATATATATAGAGAGAAGTAATACATGTTTATTCTTTTAATCCAACAGATTTTTATCCCTTTAAACGTTACTTTTTACGGGTAAGATTTCTCATTAACATCGTTAAGATAATACAATAGACCTTACTACTTATGTCGTACCATTGCCCAGCATATATATATAGTAGGCCCAAAATATAACACACCTGGCCTGAAGATCACGTTCAAGCATGAAACAGAATTGTCGCCGCTTGGTTTTAAGCTCAATGTTCATCTTCTTGCATTCGTATATTTTCTACTGTATACAGGGAATTATATTTTTAATGTCCTTTACGTCTTGATTATATTTGGGATCCATCTTTTGTTTTTCTGTTTTGTTTTGTTTTTAATCATTTCACCCCAAGCAAGCCAATACAGCCACCAGGCGTGTTAGAGAATATGAGAAAACCTATTATTAAGGAGAGGAGACAATAAGAGAGCAAGAATTAGATTAGACAGAAGATAACGATTGAAATTGCATGTTAATTTTTTAAGATCAAACTCAACTGGGAAACAAGAAGCCTTAAGACAGTTCCTCAAGCAAGAAGTGCGATGGAAGAAACTGTTAGCAAAGAACTTAAGGATTACATCTGGCCATTTCAATTGTAAATTAATGAGACCTTGCCGCCAATCTAGTACTGCGTTTAAATTCATAAAGTTCCATAGCGGAAAATTCATCAGAACAACTATCTTAAAAGTATTTATAGAAAAGACACAGAGAAGTTACAGTATGGCGTATACATAAAGGGACTGAAGCCGAGATGTCATGTGAGAACTAATAATTTTGCAGATTATTCTTTTGATTTCATCAAGAATCTCTAAATATATAACAGGAGCACCAAAATTGAAGTGGCAGCAATATTCATGGCAAAGATGAATGGTAGACTTATGAATATATAAGATAAATTCTGATATCTAATTGCAATAAAATAGTTTAATGGTATCTTTGTTTTTGCTTATATCAAGATGGTTGCCTATGTTACTTTTTAATTACTTTAAAGCCAATTATATTTCTTCATCAACAAGATGATTCGGGTAATTATTATTGATAAGTGTTTGTTTTATATTGCTTAATTCTCTATAAAATAATGTGTCTGAAAAGGAAATCATTTTCGCACAGTTAATTATGTTTTTATAACACCTATTTTATATCTGTAAGGACATTCGCTTTTGTAATTAAGAAGATATAAATTTTCACTGTAGCCTTTTATATATATATATATATATATATATATATATATATATATATATATATATATATTTTAAGTATTTCACTCAAGCAAGACGGAATGACACTAGCACGCAAGGAGTTACAGAAAGTGAAAGTAAATTGGGTTTTTGAGGAAAAGATAAAAAAAGGACGGAGATCAAGATCAAGGCATCAGAAGATATTGATTGACATTACATTTAAATTTTTGAAGATTATAATTACCAGGGAAGAAAGTAAGAGGAAGGATGTTCCACTGTCGAGAAGTGCGAGAGAAGAAGCTGTTGGAGTAGAAGAGGCGGTTGCGTTTAACTGTTTCGACAGTAAACGAGTGGGACCGAGATGCCAACCTAGTAGCGCACTTAAATTCATGCAGTTGGGGCAGCAGTGAAAATTGCTCGCCAGAGTAAGTGTCATGAAAATACTTGTAGAAAAGACAAAGAGAAGCCACATCACGTCTGTGAGAAAGTGACTGGAGTCGAGATGCCAGGTCAGAACCTACCACATTGCATGTCCGTCTTTGGATTTTGTCGAGGACCTCTAGACGAACAGCGGGGGTGCCAGATCATATATAGTAACAGTGTTCAATGCAAGGACGAATGGTAGATTTTTAGATTAGAAGGATGGACTCAGACGAGAAAAACTTTCTGGCGCGACACAGAGAACCAATTTTCCTTGCGGTAGATGTAACTATAGATTCAGTGTATTCCTCCCACCCCAGGTCAGTGTAGACCAAGAAGGCGCATAAATGATAAAATCTTCATTATTATCATGTACGAAGGAAGGCTATCTATTTTTAATGTTGTGTTCTTAAGTGAATTGCTGAACAGTGTTATCCTCAAAGGTCTCTTTAAGGTTTTTAATTCCTCTATTTTTTTCCGTTAATATGAAAATGTCGTCAGTATATCGGGCAATTATTTAGGGTTTTTTTTAATTATTATTAATTATTTTATTGTAACCAGATTCATCTTAATTATAAACAAGAAGAAAAAGTCATTAAAAATATAATTCATCAGGCTTGATAGGGTTTATAACTTTTTACGTAGTCTGATGGAGGGAAACTTATTCCCCACTCTGCAACCTGTCTTCCGCAGGCACAACGTTGTTAGTCCGTCTTTAATCTATCGCTATTTCCATGGCAAATGTTCATATGAGCTCCATTCTTTATTTATATTATTTACATTCGAACTATTGTACTCATCTTTGTTGTTGTTATCACAACGTTTCAGCCATTGTGCCCTACGTCCTTCATCAGGTACATATCGATCTGGGTAACCTACAGTGAATTCCGAACTGAACCCTTTATTTAATCTGCAGTGGTTTACTGTTCTCGTTCCACTGCTCCTGTCTATGGAAAATAGCCTAGTGAATTAAAACGTTGGTTCGTGAATTTAGTGATATTGTAATTATGAGTTCAATCCCTAGACCGGGCAGTGTGTACTTGGACTCAGTGGAAACAGGGCAAGCAACAACTGAGCAGTTCTTAAAAAGCAAAATGAAGTAATGTTTATCGGCTTGAATCGGAAAGCCGAGTTCGAATTCCAGTCGGGTTCATTACATTTACTTATGTGCTAATATCCTTGAGAAAGAGCGTCTTGGGTATGACGATAAACAGCATCCGCGTCCTGGGTAAGACGATAAACTACGTCTAACATCAAGGCCTCTGATCAGGAGGATTTGAGGAGCGTGGAACCACCTCTTAATTGCTGGTGTTCCCAGGTCCACCCTGACCCGGGATGGTAGCACCTGTTAGGGTCCCAGCTATGGGAAAATAGTTGACCCCACATACTGACTCAAAACGCTATGAAAGTGTAAGAATAGATTTTAATCCTTCTTTTTTCATTAGTATCAGCAATAAATATTTGAAAAAAGAAAATATCACTAGAAATAAAAATCTTGTCAGCATTAAATAATCCATTGAGGTTAATATGCTACAAAACAAAACAAACCAAACTATACATTTTTTTAATATTACCAGCTATACATTTTTTGAAAAAAATAAAATAAAATTTTGTCGGCATTAAATAACCCATTGTGCTTGATATGCCGTAAAACAAAACAAAACAAACCTTGAGAAAGACATGAATCCATCTCTTTTCTCCCCATCTATGGGTAAAATAGCAGAAAAGACTGGGTCCTATAATCTTGGGTGGCAACCAGTCTAGGAGAAGGAAACTGTGAATTCAAACCACCTGCTGCTTGCCCCTTTAGACAAAGACTAGATGATAACTTCAAAAATAAAACCACCTCTGAGAGGAGATAACCTCAATGTCCCCGACACAAAAGGAACTGGCAAGTAATGGCGCTATTCTGGCTGGGATGTCACAATGAGTCACAATTGTGAGATGGAGGGGAGTGGTAACCACAACGGAGAAATATAATTAAAATGAAATGCATTCAAAATACGAACTAGACGAGATATCCCTAGACGAGATATCCCTAGACGAGATATCACTAGACATGGGCAGTGGAACAATAACAGTCTAACCACTAAATTAAATAAAGTGTTCAGTTCTTTCCTGTAGATTACTCAGATCGATATAAACCTGAAGAAGGGCGGATGGCACAATAGCCGAAACTTTATGACAACAACAAAAAGACGAGGGACAATAGTCCAAATGTGAATAGTGTAAATAATGCTAAGTCGTCATCCCAGAAATCCAGACAGGAACTCCATTCTTTAGTTTCACCAGACATTTAAGACTAGGACGCACCATGATGCATCCACAGAGTCAAAGCACCTTCATTACCACCGTATTCTAAATGTAAGAAAAAATTTCCACTCAGGTTTTTCTCAAGAACTGACACTTTGTATGACATACTCTCTCGTGGCTTCTTGCTTCCCAGAACACCTTAACCTCTTCAAATCCTAGGTCAACCGTTATCTTCCTTGTCAAGATAATCTTCACTTCCGGAATTGTTTTCTTTTAATCATATCACACACCCTATTCGTTATTATCATTTTAAGACTAATCCTCTATATTGATATGGTCTCGAGACTTAATTTTAGTTTAAAAATCCTGCAGCTTGTCTTTGTTCTACACCTTACTAATCATAGCGCTGATCAAATGAGATTAACCTTTATCACGAAGTATTCGAATCAGTTAGTTAACTGCCTTACGTGATATACGCTTGAACGATCATATCTCTGCCTAGGCAGTCATGACTGACTAGACAGGAAAATTTTCTGGTAGTAAATGGCCATTTCATTCTGCGGTGAAGTGGTTGCCAACCAAAGCTATAGAACCTAGTGTCCTCCAATTCAACACATATCTGGTAAGAGAAGAGTCGCATTCATACATTTCTCAAGGGTATTTGCGCGTTAAGTGAATGTAACAAACCCGACTGGACTTCGAACTCAGTTATTCGATTTATCATTTTTCTCCGTGAGTTATTACACCACAACACACGCCCCAGCTTATTCAGATAGAAATCCTTAAACACTAACAAATGATAACTGCTGAGGGATGGCTGTACCGGAGGGACAAGGTGATGGAGTTCAGTTTGCCTGTGATGTGAAGAAAAAGGAGACGCCAGAGACATAAGTAAATAAGTTTAGGGAGTTAGAAAAAAATGAGTAATAAAAAGACATAAACAATCTTCTTTCTATCCTACCACATACCTGCCGTCACTTTTAGAGACAATACCAAATCATTTTTAGTGAGAAATCGATGAAAATAAACTCATCGATCACTGTAACTCTCTTGGAATTAATTGGGCGAACGGGCCTTCATCGATGCATTGAAAATAAGGAAGTTATGTTGGCATAAAACTACACACACAGACACACACACAAGCACGGAAATAAAATGCGTTTATGACTGTGTGCAGATATATGTGTGTATTCATATATTCATATATTCATATCTATATATATATATATATATATGCAGATATATGTGTGTGTATTCATATATATATATATATATATATATATATATATATATATATATATATATATGTATATAAAATTATGTAAGTAGATAGATAGATAGATAGATAGATAGATATGAACAGACTACGATAGATAGGTAGATATGAACAGACTACGATAGATAGATAGATAGATAGATAGATAGATAATGAACAGACAACGATAGATAGATAGATAGATAGATAGATAGATAGATAGATAGATAATGAACAGACTACAATATATATATATATATTTTAACATCGCACGTGCTAACACACGTTGTATGTTATATATATATATATATATATATATATATATATATATATATATATATAAACTGACTGTGATAGTGTTTCTTATTTCTTATATATTATAGGTGTGCGAATGTCCGCAATTTTATTTTTCTTAACTAGAAAACTGTTTTTTTCACGGTAACATTTTGCAGAGAATTTCTCGGTAAAAACAACTTCATGGACCGAATAAAAATTGATTTTCTGAATAGGGTCGAACCGAGGACATTTTCATTAACCCTCTCGTGTAGACATCTTCTGAGAGACAAACAAAATGATTAATCTCCTTGAATATATCAGGAAAGTACGGGACACCCAGTTAGGATCGAACTCACTACTAATCCTCAATTAGCTCTAATGAGACCAGCCTGCTAATTACTGCATCACGTCGAATCACCTCCAAACACATTCATGAATAGGAACCAAATTGGACAGCTGCTGGAAAGTTATCGGCCCGACTAACTTCTCAAAATCTGACCAATTTAACAAAAATTCAGAATTTTTACTGGAATTTCTTCTTTGTCAAAAAAAATTTCAGCACTCTTCGAATCTAGACACACATACACATACACATATATATCAGCGTAAATGACGGTTCCGTATAGGATGCAGGTTCGAATCCTGTCAAAGGACGAATATTTTCTCTGAAAATTTCTCGAACATTCAGGCCGGTAAATGTTGTTTAACACTGTTTATTATAAACAGAGCATTTACTTAAATATTTTATCTATAAAAATAATGTAGAAACATAAAAATGTCTTATATATCTTACTTATTATAAAACCCAGGTTGTGTGTGTGTGTGTGTCTGTACGTTTATATATTGGATCGGATTTCCTACATTTTTTAACCAATTTCAACAAAACTTCACAGGACTATGTAAAATTACCTTGCGGCGGTTCTGACAGCGCCAGAAATTGGAAAAACGCAATTGTTTTTGCACGAAATCAATTTGAAAACACGATTAAGAGGCATCGCTGTCGAGAATGAAAAGGGGACAACTCATATTGAGTTATACTTATTATAAAACCCAGTTTTTGTGTGTGTGTGTGTGTGTGTGTTCTTTGATATATGGGATCAGATTTCCTACATTTTTCAACCGATTTCAACAAAACTTCACTTTTTTTTTGGCAGGTAGTGTTTCTTATTGTCTTGCACACTTTTTTCTTTATTTTTACATTCAGAATGCTTTAAAAATTCCATTTACAAGAAAATTGTTTATAAAATTCTATTCAATTGGTAGACTCATGACAATTGAAAACAATGTTTTTGTTTGAGTTTGGGTTTGACCAATTCGTAAAAAAAAAAAAAAACTAATTAAACATGCGTGTCCGTCAACCTTAAACAATAATCTTTGTCAATTTTATTTTTCAGTCTTTATGATGGTCGATACTTGATCTATCTCTTACTGTTACATCCCCAGGCAATGCCGGGCTCTACAGCTAGTATATATATATATATATATATATACATATATATATATATATATATATATATATATATATATATATATATATATATATATATTCGTCGTAATCTTTTATATTGTATCCAAGATTTTAACTTCTTCTTTTCTGATCGCTTCTTTTATGATGATGGCGTTGATGACTAAGTAGACCAATTCTCGCATAGAAGAGCTGATGGCATTGACTGCATGGTAATGTTGGTGAAGGACGAGGTTGATTTTGTCGAGGCTTTTTTATCTTGAACTTTTGACTTTTTTTCTTTTTCACTACTCGTGGCTTCGGGGATTTTGGTTCCGATGGTGCTGGAATTACAAGAAGACAGAATGCATGGTTATCAGTAAAAGGATGATCCCAAAATACGAATTACAAATCTGGGATACTAAAAACAAACAAGTACAAACATGTAAATATCTGGAAAGTGTTCTAACAGAGAACAGAAAGTGTGACACTGAAATCCGAAGACGTATTGGGACGGCCAAAGATGCATTCCAAAAGCTAAGCAGAGTATTAAGAAACAGTAAAATATCTGGGAAGTGTTTTAACAGAGGATGGAAAGTGCGACACTGAAATCCGAAGAAGCATTGGAATAGAGAAAGGTCCTTCCAAAAGCTAAGCAAAGTATTAAGAGACAGAAATTTCGTTAGAAATAAAGAGTATTGGACTGTTTTCCTATATGGTAGCGAATACTGGACAATCTCTGCAAAGATGAAGAAGGGACATGAAGCAACAAAAACATGGTTCTACGAAAAGATGTTGAGGATACCATGGACCGAACATGAGAGCAACGACGGGAATTTGGAGAAAATGGAAACAAAAAATGAAACTTATACTTAACATCAAGCAGAGACAGTTAAAATTTCTGGGGCACGTAATGAGGAACGAGGGCTTGGAAAATCTGATACCCACAAGACAGATTGAGGTAAAGAGGAACAGGAGAAAGCAACGCGTAATATACTTGATGAGATTGAATAAACAGATGGTAGAACAGTGTTTGGGTGAAATAACAAAAAGACTTACAAGGAGCAGAAAGATATAGAAGGCCATGATTGTCTGTGTCCTGAATGGAAACGGCACACAAAAGAAGGTGATTGAACACGACTAGTTAGTACGGTCTTCTACATGTGTTTCAAACGATTTAGGCTCAAGTGGCTTTCAGTGTTGTTTTGAGTTGGTCCTTATAACTTCGAAGACGGCAACCCCGTGGTCTTTTCCTTGAAGTGAGCTCACGGAATAAGACTTGAAGTAGAAACCTTGACTCATCCATTCTTGCTACATAACCTGACCATCAAAGACAATGTTTAATGATCATGCTTTGGCGGTTGACTCTTTCCAGTACTTTGGCATTAGTCACATAGTATCTTCATTTGGTGTTCAACATTAAACAAAGCTTTTGTTAGCTAAGGTAATATATATATATATATATATATATATATATATATATATATATATATATATATATAAACAGACCACTTTTAAGGCTCCATTGTAATAGTTCATTTCACCAGAGACAATTTAAAATACCCTGGATCATCAGACATCACTTCCAAAAGGTGGAACGAAAAATGAAACGAAAATTTACACTTTTGACGGGTAGTATTAAGTTTATGTAATTCAACAGAGAGGGTAGCGAGGGTGGTGTGAGAGACATGGTCGAGTTTAGAGAGGGTTTATTTTAATATTACATTCTATCATACTTAGTATTGAGGAAGGAGGGACCAGACATTGACCTATTTAATACACACACACACACACACATATATATATATATATATATATATATATATATATATATATATATTAAACAAAAACAGATCACTTTAAGGCTCCATTGTAATCGTTTATTTCACCAGAGACCTTTTAAACTATCCTGGATCATCAGACATCACTTCCAAAAGGTGAAACGAAAAATGAAATGAAAATTTACACTTTTGACGGGTAGTATTAAGTTTATGTAATTTAACAGAGAGGGTAGCGAGGAGTGGTGTGAGAGACATGGTCGAATTTAGAGAGGGTTTATTTTAATATTTTTTTTCTATCATATTGAGGAAGGAGGAACCAAACATTGACCTATTTAATCGGTCAACTTAACGGAAATGATATGTTGAAAGGGAAGGAGAGAAGAAGAGAAAAAGAAAAAGAAAAAAGGGGGAAGTAAAAAGAAAGGCGATGTATTTAGGGTTTACGAAGGAAGAAGAGGGGTGGTATAGTTTTAGCAATTTAGGTAAAAAGACAGATTTTAACGTTTAATAGTAATTTATATATATATATGTGTGTGTGTGTGCGTGTGTGTGTATTAGCACTTTAAACGTTATTTTAGTGGGGACCCATATTTGAGTCCTTGCTCCATTTATTTATATATACGTACTATGTCAGATTCTATTATGCAACAGTGTTTTCACAATTAAATTGGTTATAACCAACTGTTGTTTGTTCATTTTTCTGGGTGTATGGCTATTCATAAATATACCATTTGAATTTTACCACATATCTGTATTATTCATTTTCATTCTTGGATTTTATTATGCAACTCGAAGGTTGTTCATCATATTGGTAATAAATGTATATTATAATATAGACTGACGGGCAAAACGCCTGGGCCACCTTGGTAAATTAATTACTTTAGTTAATTTTACTACCAAATCGAGAGTGATGAGCAGTGTGCTTTTTCTCGGTGTATTTTAAGATTTTTAAGGGCCAGATAACAACTTACTGCATTTTTGTTATGGTGGATGATAGAGCATTTTAAGCATTGTGATGCTGAAAAAAGACCCTGCGGAAATAGAAAGCCGCCAGCGAAATTTACATATTTCAGGTCTATTATTGAGTCTAAAAGGTTCTTTTTTTGTACAAAGTGATCTTTATTATGACAGAAAATACAATACATCAAAGTATGGACTTAATAGTTCGTGTTGCTTCCTTTGGTTAGAATAACTGCCAAAAATTCAATGTAGCAGTCAATGGAACAAGTTCCAGATTTTTTTTTTTTTTTTTTTCTCATTGGAGATTTTCCCATTCGTCTTGGCAGTAATCCCAAATCTCTTGGAGATTACGTGGTTTTAGTTGGAGCACTTGTTTCTTCGTTTTCCACCACAATGGTTCAATTAGACTGAGGTCAAGACTTTCTGCTGACCAGTCCCCTAAAATCTGAATATATTATATTTAAAAAGTTGAACAGATCAGAGATCAATCAAAAGTGACATTGGCAAGATAAGGACAAGAAAAAAAATCAAGTTTTAAGAATTTTACGAAATAAACTATAGGAAAACTAAAACAGAATAATTCTTAACAGAATGTGCTATTGACCAACAAGAAAATAGTTACAGCTTGTGTGGAAAATGCAGAGAGAAAAATTAAATGATGTCCAACGTTGTGTTCCCGTCAGACAATAAATTATTTCCTTCATTTAAGCTTATAACTTTCATTTTTTTTTTTTCATTTTTGATGGCTTATCAACCCTTTTCAGGTTATTTAAAGACAGAAAATATTAGATTGTAAGAATTTTTTGAGATAATAATGGTTTAGTGATACAAGTCTTACTAATTAAACCATAACTGGGGAGAAAAGAGGTGGATTCATACCTTTCTCAAGGCTGTTTGCTCATAATTGAATATAACGAACCTAACCGGAATTGGAACTCGGCTTTCCGACTGACAATTCCGAGTAATTATCCATTGCACCAACCGCTCATTCAACCTTACATCATCTGATATTCACCCATCTAGATACTGACCAGGTTCGACGTTGCTTAATTTCGGGGATCGTACGTGAACTAGTGCTCCAACGTAATATGGCGGCAAGCCATAACTTTCAGTCCACGGCCTTTTTCTATAAGTGAAATTAAAAAAATATCTCAGTCATCATACTACATAAAATGATTAGTGAAGCAGTAATTTTTTCTTGTCATCTATGTTGCAAGATCATGCCTCCCTTGAAAAAAGCAGGCCTTGGAATGATAGCTTTTATCTACGATCTGCCACAAGCGAGAAATTCGCAACTATATCAGCCAAAAGGCATATATATATATATATATATATATATATATATATATATATATATATATATATATATAAAGGAAACAGTGTATTTTTTATTTATTTATCCGACAGATTTTATCCCTTAAACCTTATTTTTAGTGGATACTGATATTTAAGTAGTCGCTCCGTTTATTTATTAAACAATATATTTATTTATTTTCATCAACTGATCTGGATATCTGAATATTTTCTTTAATAAGATTTTTCGAATATTAAACGAAAATAAACAAATATACTGTTTAATAAACAAACGGAGCGGCTACTGAAATATGAGCATGCTCTAAACATAACGTCTAAGCTATCAAATAAATGTGTGTGTGTGTGTGCGTACAGAGTGTCTGTAATGTCTCTATTCGATCTTATCGATGGCTATATATATATATATATATATATATATATATAGAGAGAGAGAGAGAGAGAGAGAGAGAGAGAGAGAGAAGAAGAAGAAGAAGAAGAAGTTATAGTTATTCCAACGAGGGAAAAGTGTATATATTAAAAAGAAGATAAACGTTTTTGTTTGAAATGTGGAGTTTTTTATTTTAAAATATATATTATACTTTATTTTCCATAATTCTGCTTCACGGGTTTCTGGTTTCGTGACCTGCTTCAAGCAAAAGAATAGATATTTCCATGAATTCTTTGCGTGGTAGAGATTCAAATGTCTTTCTTCTTTATATATATATATATATATATATATATATATATATATATATATATATATATATTTAATAATTTCAAGCCAAAGAAGCCAAAAAAGTCACGAGGTCGCAAGAGGTTGCTGGATTACTGGATATATATATATATTAATATATATATATATATATATATATATATATATATATATATATATATAATAAAATTTATTAAATTAACAAATTTTAAAGTATACGTATATTATTTAAAATTCGGTATATTTATGGGTAAGGCGCGTGTTTAGTATCAGGGATATACCATTTTGAAACAAACAGTGTGGGCAGAGAAATCAAGGCGGCAGTGTGATACCGGGCTTCCTTCCGTTTTATTACTATCTCCTGCAACTAGTGCGGTAAAAAAAAAGGCCAGCCCTGCATCTGATGATCGCTGACGGCGTGAAAGTGTCAGTGTTGATTTCTCTGTTCATAATGTTATATATATATATATATATATATAAAGAGAGAGAGAAAGAGAAAGGGAGTGAGAGAGAGAGTGTGTGTGTGTGTGTGTGTGTGTGTGTGTGTGTGTGTGTGTGTTGTTTTCCTCTCTGGAGAATAACTATGGGCTTTTGTACGCTTGCGGAGAGGTAGGAGTGACACAGTGAACTTTACACACATTGGTATTCATATTCAGATAGAATATATATATATATATGTGTGTGTGTGTGTGTGTGTGTGTGTGTGTGTGTGTGTGTAAAAATCTTTACTTGGGTTGGCAGATAAGAATATAAGTAAGTATCCGAGGTAGGTAGTTACCGAATGGCGAATTTACGGTCGACGAATAAAGTCGAGAGAAGACAGTACACAAAAGAACAATTAGAAGCGCATAAAGTCGGCGATCAGAGACGGCATCACCGTGGAGACCATTCCGGTATTTTGCCTTTTGTTGTAAAGCGCTATTCTTCCGACCACGTTTAGGGAAGACCAATATGAACTAAAGCAAACTTCGGATTCTGATTTACGCTTCAGATAATGGATGTGCCTGTGCACAGGCGGAAACCTCAATGTCACCAACAAAAACGGTAACGTGGAGTCGGCTAACGACACGGAAGCCATTAGTGCTGCTAACTTAACTCTGACACGGACGAAATGATTTGAACCGATATAAAAACAAGAAACGGCAGACAAATCGGAGATATTACAGTTTACGAAAGGGGTTTTTCTTTTACTTTCTCCTGGTCCGAACCGAGGCTGACCCTCTAGAATAGCTACATTTATGATACTGTTCAATCAGCCGTTTTTATATCCGATGCTGAACAGTTCTGTTTCTCTGTCTGTTCGCCATTACTCGAAGATGTGAACTTTATCACGGTATTTTTATTACATGCAAATCTTTTCCCTGGTAGCTTTTTGGGAAGGGTGGAAAGGAAAGTGAATTGTTTGGGGAACAGATTTTTAACGGTGGCTAAACAAGACCCGACAAATAAACACGATGAGGGGGGGGGGAAGAAATGAAAGCGGTGACGATTGTTGGGGGCTGAGTGCAAGTAAAGTCAAACGGGTGTGACACATTGAGCGTGGTTATACAAAAGAGGCAGTCATAAAATAGATGTGTTGAAAAAGAGAGAAAATCATGAAGAGAAAATTGAAAAGTGAAGAGAAATATAAGAAAAGATTTAAAAAGAAAATCGAAAAGAAATTAAGATTTAAAAAAAAAAAAAAAGAGAACTGGTTTGAGCGGCAATATGTTGGAAATTTCGAAAAAAAATGAGCAAAAAAGAAAACGAAATGAAACGCATCTATTTTAAATATAGTCCTATTTTATTTTTATGTTAATACCTTTTCGTTGTAGTCGTCGTTGGCTGATTTCTTCTTCATTTTCCGTTTCTGTTGTCTTTGAATTTTTGTTTCTCTCGTTTTCTTGCTTTTATCTATTTCGTCTTTTCAGTCGTTTACCCTTTCTTCTTCTTCTTCTTTCTCCTACCCTTTCTTCTTCTTTTTCTTCTTCTTCTTCTTCTTCTTCAAACCTTTCCTCATTTTTCCCCTGTTTCTCTTGTCCTCTCCCTTTTCGTTTCTTTTCTTTCTACTTTTGCAGTTTTTCCATTTATTTAATATTTTTCTTTTCCAACCTGCTCACACGGCTCTCATTCCTCCCTATTTTAGTGCTAAATGCTTCCAATTCCAAAGCTTATATTCCCACAATTTCTATTGAACGCACAACGTAAGAAGAATTTTCGAAATAGGAGAGACCGCAACACAAAAAAAAAATGACAAATTTTTGCTCCTCTTATTGTAGATTCAAATTTTCTCTTACATCAGCAGTGAAAGTTGTTCCTTTCTAGCAAGTAAATTGACAAAAATACTTTTGAATTCTACATTGTGAGCAAACTTAGCAAATAAGTATGATAAGTAGTGAAGTCACGGCTTTAAACTTTCAAAGACGAATTCACGGCTGACGCGAGAATTGGCGTGGTGACGGGCTGGGAAAGGAGACTCGGCAGTGAATGGAGAACGAAATACTGGACCGAACAAAGAACTGGTAAGTATCTAAATTTAGACGACAAAAACACGTTGAAAGAAAACGACTTCAACGTGATAGAAAAAAAAATTATGGCAAAGTCTGAGGAAAGAATTTGACAAAGAAATAGACAATTTGAGCAAAGAAAAATTTCAAATAAACTGAAGATCATTTTTATGCTTTGAAATGGAAGCGAGCAAAAAGAAAAAAGGATTTTTTTTTATGCAGTCCTGATCGGTTGCTTGACGAAAAATGACGGAACTATACGAAGAGGTCATGATTTTACACAAATCGTTGTTAGAAACACGTGCTTAAATGTTATCTATGTTTTACATAAAGTATGATTTTTTTTATCGACTGGATGCGATAGATATACAGTCGTCTAAATTACGCAAAATTGAAGATGATACTGACATCGCATGTTAACAGATATATTTACCAAAATTACAAAAATACCTTGAAATACTAAAGAGTAAACTTATTCAATAAAATCGTCTTTGTCTTCAACTACGACGTCCAGACTACTTCGGAATCTCCTGCAACTCTTCTGGACAGTTTCATTGTTTAAGATACTGAATACTACCATAATCCTTGCCTTCAGTTCATCTTTGGTTTTACAAGGAGTTTTATTGGTCACTCGCTCAACTGCGCCCCACTTATAATAATCAAGGGGGGTTGCAGTCTGGAGAGTTAGGTGGCCATATGCAAGGGGTGATGTGGTCGCAGAAATTGTCTGACAGCCATGGGTTCTTCTGCTTGGGTGGCATAGTGCAGATTCCTGTTACCAATCATGGGGTCTTCCAGCAGCCACACTCTTGACTCAGAACAGCTCTACCTCCTCAAGGCACTTGATGTAAGCCTCTGTGTTGAGTCTAAGGCCCTCACTAACAAATTCAGGAGTTCTTTTCTTACCAGAACGATCGGAGTGCGTTTTCCGAGCTGCCGTGCCTTCGTAATCAACATCAGACTCAACCAACTCTTTCCGAATTTGAAATGTTCGTAATGGAGCTTCCGACGCGAATGCCAAGCAATGCATCATACCGTTTCCAAATTTCTGGCAGTGTGAATTGCGTCATTGGCGCTCTTTTTCTCACAGACGGTGCCCAATTGATCCTTTTATACTGTGCAGTCGACAGAATCAAAATCAAATAACGCGCATGCGCAAAATAAAAAATATAATATGGCGATAGTTTACTCATCGCTCCCTCTATGAGAAACCTTTAGATCTAATGAGGACAGGGGATATCAACTCATTTTCGAACATACTTTATAAACCTCTCTTCTACTGGGACTTTTAGTCCTCATAAACAAGCTACCTTAACCCGATACCTAGGCCACCAACCAACTTAGGCATAATGATTCAGAAGTTCTACTGCCATAAATTATGTGTAGATAACAAGTGTACACACTGAGTCTCTCTCTCTCTCTCTCTCTCTCTCTCTCTCTCTCTCTCTCTCTCTCTCTTTCTCTGCCGTGTCCTTTCAGGACGTAGACGATCATGGCTCTTCACAGTTTCCTGTCCTTTGTTGCTTTTAATTGATTTTGTCTTTTTGTTATTTCTCCGCAACTTTGTTCTGCCATCCATTCACTCAAGCTCACTAAGTATTTTATGCGTTGTTTTCTTCCATCTCTCTTGCCTTCAGTCTCTCCTGTGAGTATCAGATTTTCCAAGCCCTTCTTCCTCATTTTGTATCCCAGAATTTTCAATACTACTTCCTGATGATATGTGTAATTTTCGTTTTTGTTTCCATTTTCTATAAAACTTCAACATCTATCAATGTATTGTTTGTCTCTTCATTAAAGATACTTAAGGTACATTATTTACATTATTAGGACCATTGTCCTCATCTTTGTCACCATATTTACTACGACGTTTCGTCTGTTGTACGCTCTGGCCTTCTTCAGGCGGTTGGAATGTTGAACTGAACACTTTATTTCGCTCACTAGGGTAAACTGTTCTATTTCTACGTGCCACGTTTAATGGATGTCAGTTATCAGTTATCTCCTGCTAATTTCCCTCTGAAAGTTCTCCACTGCCTTAACCGGGTATTGAACTTGCACTCTTTGGGTCCTGTCACTGGATCTAACCAACGCCTTTATCCAATGTCCTTGAGGACATCTGTGTATGAATTTCTGGGTATTATAAACCTAATGTCTTCAGCAACCATTTTTACCAGTGCTCATATTGCAATTTTGCTGTTTATCATTGAATGTTTTTACCAGAGCTCATATTGCAATTTTGTTGTTATTATCGCTTTTTTTTCTGGCACTCCTTATTACTGGTTCCCATATTGTATTTATTTCTACGCAGGAGATTTTTGTGGCCTAGCATATTTGCTGATTCCTTAAGTTTACGAATTTTCAAATGGTGTTCCTTGTCTATGGTCTCAACCTGATCCCACAGAAGGCGGTGGTCTGCCTTTTCTCTCCATATGTGGTCAGCCACGCTGTTGTTGCTGGAGATGATTCGTTTAAAGTCCCTGACATATTTTTTTTTCCGTTCACGCTGAGGGTAAGGAAAAGGGCATGAAACCACGTCTTCTTTTCTGTTTGAACGGCTTAGAGAGAGTCGCATCTCGGCTCTTGCGTGAATGTTGTAATGTTCTTTAACGTCTGACTGCATGGTCAAGAAGGGAGTTCTTGTAGATTACATCTTGGCAGCAGGATTAAGATGAATGAAAAGAAACACGAGAGAGAGGAACAACTAGATAGAGATAGAGATAGATAGATAGATAGATAGATAGATGAATATGAACAGATAGATAGATAGATAGATATAGATAGATAGATATGAATATGAGCAGACTGAGATAGATAGACCATAGATAGATAGATGAACAGACTGAGATAAATGAATATATATGAACAGACTGAGATAGATAGATAGATGGAGATAGATAGATGTGAACAGACTGCCATAGATAGATGAATATGAACGGAGGATAGTGGCTGTGACGGATTGACTTTTTGTACCACATACCAACTGAATATGAAAGAATATTTGAGTTTATCTTAAATTTCTCTTCCCGTCGTTTACTGTCTTGGTTCTTTCACTTGAGTAGACGTTGTTAAAAACTGTAAGAAATGTTTTGTAGCAATTATGTTATTTCTCATTTTGCACTGCTTAATTTACCGGTCGAAGAGAGTATCGACTCAGAGAGTTGCCCTAAAAAATACTGTGATCAGAGAAATAATGAATATAGAACTGTTTTTCGTTTGTTTGTTTGTTTTTAGTGGCACCTATCAGTAAGGCTTTCGTGGCTAAATTAATAATGCCGCTAGCAGGACAGACTCACGATTATTTTGTTTTGGTAACTCCAAAAAAATATAGCGATAACTTAAGTTTAAATTTAATTTTAAAAAATGAAAAATCTTTCTCGAAGCTGTAATTCGAGTTTTAATTCCAAGCTTATAGATTAAAGTTAATATTCCCAATAATCAAAACACTGGTGTATTTCAAATTGACTCTGAGTTGATTGGAATCTCTTTTTTTTCCTTTTTTTTTTCTCCTAATCAGTAATAACAGAAAATCCTTTCCATCAAAAAATCATTTGATCTTTCCTATATTAATAATATGATTTTGACGATAAAATTTTCTCTTTATTATCTTTTGAGGACTTTCATTTCGTTATCTACCCTGTCTTTTCGGGATCTTTTAGAGCTATCTGGTTTTATTCCTCATTGCCAATCTATACCAGATGTTTAATGGTCGCAGTATAACGCGATAAAACGCAAGACTAGTCAAAAATTGGCACAGTGAAAACGAAGATCTCTCATATGCTATTTTGTTGTTCTAACGACTGAGCTGATACCTGCCTAAATTATTAATATTTCCGTTTGTTTGTTTTTTGGGGTTTTTTTTTGTATTTTCTTTTTTTTTTTTTTTAGCTGATCTTCCCAAAATGTTTCATGGCTGCGATAATTATCCAGAAACATTCGTTCTGTTTTAAACGAGAATTTGATTTCTATCAGGCGAAGATGTTCCAGTAACCAGTTTTAGATTAATTTACCAATCTCCCCATTCCTTTCTATACTCGCATTTACGAATGCCCTTGAGATAAAATACAAAGAGTGATGCATACAAATTTAGATAGATAGATAGATAGATAATGAACTAATTGCACTAGATAGATAGATAGATAGATAGATAGATGAATAGATAGATAGATAGATAGATAGATAGATAGATAGATAGATAGATGAAGTAATTGCACTAGATAGATAGATAGATAGATAGATAGATAGATAGATAGATAGATAATGAACTAATTGCATTAGATAGATAGATAGATAGATAGATAGATAGATAGATAGATAGATAGATAGATAGATAGATAGATGAAGTAATTGCACTAGATAGATAGATAGATAGATAGATAGATAGATAGATAGATAGATATGAATAGACTTTTTTTCGGTCTTCCTATCGAATCCCTGTCTGATTTCCCTCGGTGATAAGCTGATTAGGTTTGAAATGAATAAATAAGTAAATAAATAAAATCAAAGAATAACTGATAATAAAACTGCAGTATAAGTATTAACAATCGTTTTGTTTAAAATGTCCAAAGACAATAAATTGTTTCGAGAAAATTCACTCCCAAACATTATTGCCGAAATAGATATGCGTATGACCTCGCTTCGCAGCGATCGTTCACTTGAGAAGAATCGCTAACAGGCGAAATTCGAGTTTCACAACGGATTTTTAAATAATTTATGTGCAAACGAAAACTTGAACTTCGATTTCCCTTGACGCATGCGCAAAGGAGTTTGTCAAATTGACAGCCAATGGTTGTCTCAATTGCTATTTTTTGGTTCGTTTATTTCTTGTTGCTTTGTTGTTTTTGCCATTGTTTATTATTATTATTATTATTATTATTATAAGAGATTCCCGAGGAAAAGAATTTTACCGAACTCATTAAGAATCGATCAAGCGATTGTTTGTCAACAATTTTCTCATTCCAACGCCACTATTATTTTAATTCCAAGTTTCCCATCGACCGAATAAAAGTAACACCGGAAGCTGATTTTCTGATTTTCCAATCGGTTTTCGCTGCCATTAAAACGAGTCTCCGTGAAATAAAGTCCCTCGGCTTATACAGTGAATTTCTCTCGTTCGTTAACTGCCACGTTGATTCACGGAGATATCTCACGGGAAATGCATTAAATATTTTAAACAGATGTTCTCAGCTGAGGCCTGTTGTGGATCAAATTAGGTGGTGTAAAAGGGTGCTACGCCAATGTTGCAAATAAGAACCTCGCGGTTGTCTTGAAAACCTGCATTCAACCTTGATTCCTGCACTAACTGCAGCTATATCAACAACAACACAGGCTCATGTATCTGTACAAGAAGTCCTGGATATGACGATAAACATCGGGCAACAAGGCCTGTGATCAGGAGATTGGACGTTTTGAGGAAGAAATAACCACCCCTCAATTGCCGTTGCTCCCAGGTCCACCCTGACCTGTGGTGGTAGCACCTGCTAGGGTCCCAACTCTGGGCAAATAGTGAACTCCCAAAGACACTATGAAAATATAAAAATACATTTTTATATTAAAATTAGCAGCAATACATTTTTATATAAAAAAAATTACCACCAATACATATTTATAGTTAAATTACCAAAAACATATATTTATTGTAGAATTACCAACCATACATTTTATAGCAAAATTACCAACAATAAATTTTAACTGTAGTTGACGGCATAAAATTGCGTTCAAAATATTTAGATTTCGGCATTAAATAACCCATAGAGGTTGATATGCCGCTAAACAAAATCAACCAACCAACAATACCTATTTATTGCATATATTTATTTGAAGCCATAAAATTACGTTCAACATATTTACATTTCGGTATTAAATAAGACATAGAGGTTGATATGCTGCTAAACACAATCAATCAATCAACCAACGATCCATTGATCAACATCAAAGAACGCTTCCATGGCGTTAATCCATATAATATCCTACAATTTCTTAAATTAAACTGTATTCCAAAATATAACTTTCACAAAGCTACAACATAAAACACACATATTACCGCCTCTATTAATTACGTCCTCACAAACCTGTATATGCACAAAAGCTGAGTATTATCTACCATGTATTCAATTGTGAAAGCAGAATAACATTTATCATATTTGTATTACTTCAAACCTCCCAAGAAATTGAATTTCGATATTAAATGACCCATAAGATGTTATGTTCTTAAACAAATCAATCAATCTGTGCTAGATTTGTATATAATGCATATTTGAATAGCATTTTTTTTTTTATACATATGCAATATTATCTCTGCACCGGACTAAAACTTTCATTACGCAAAATTATTTTTTATTCATCTCTGAATATCGGTGAGTGGGTGTGTGGCTTTAGGGGTTTATTCCGAACGTGGATTCTTCTCGCAAAGACGTGAACGACTCTCTACTTCTTCCGTCATCCGCTTGTCCCACATTTGCGCATCCTAAGCGCAGCCGGGTCCACCACTTGTTTGCATGCCGTGGACTGCCGCTGAAATACAGTGACGACAGGAATCTGCACCTGACGGCTAGGAGGTTATCTTCTGGTTCAACTCGCTGAGTCCGATGTAACACCGCGCACAAAGACTATTTTGCTATTATCTGGAGTGAGCCCAATACATAGAGGGATAATCGCGGATCAACTTCTCTTAAAATGGGACTTCTTTTTTGGCATTAAATTCGATACAGGCCATCTTGGATTTCCTGGCAGTGAATCACATACGACATATGTATTAGGTACGACAGACAATGTTTTGTTATTTTTTTATGTAGTTTTACTTATTTTCGTACAAGACACGAATGATTGGTTGAAGATTTTTCTGTAGATCTCACCGTTGGTTCCAGCACTTTTGACTAATGTCTGGTCATCCTCAGAAGGAAAATATTATTCGCCAAGAAAAGATGATGAGCTCAAACTAATATCATAATGACATTTCTTTTAGAGATCATTATGGTTTAAAATCTTCCATTAGATCTCATTAGAAAAACAAGGAAGAGCCACTTGTTTCGATGTCAGTAATGTTAACTCTGCAACAAGAATTCTTTTAAAATTCTTCTGCTAGGTTTTTGCTTTTTAATTATTGAAAATATTTTTAAAATGCGTTTTCTAAACTGGTATGTATTTAATGTATTTTTGGCTTTTTATCTTAAAAATCGTAACAGAACATTTTTTTTCAAAATCCATGTTACAGGGCTAAAGACATTGTAACCGTTGGTTTTCCTTGATTTCTCCAATGAAATAAAAAATAAAGACTCTTGATATAATCCAAAGAATTATCTGTAATATCATTGGTCCTAACCTGGCATCTCGCATCAGTCACTTTCCCACCGTCGTAATGTAGCTTCCAAGCCTTTTCTGTAAACATTTTCATGGTAATTGTTTTGATGAACTTTCTTCTATGCTAACAAGACTCTATATATTTAAGCGCAGTACTAGGTCAGCGGTAAGGTCTCATCCATTCACAATATAAATGGTTAAATGTAAATTCTATGCTAACAGTTTCTTCTATAGCACTTCTAGCTTGTGGAACTCTCTTCCGGCTTCTTACTTCCTAATCAACTTTAATCTTCAAAAATTTAAATGCAATGTCAATCGTCATTTTCTATCTTCGTTATTTTCTGTTCATTTATTGTTCTCTCTCCTTAATAGTGTTTTTTTTTTTTTTCATATTCTGTTACACTCAGTAATCCCTTATTTCGTAGTGGCTTTATCGCCTTGCTTAGAATGAAATGATTTTAAAAATTTAAAAAAAAATTCAAAATAACATCTTCAGATGGAAAATATACATAATTAACAAAATCATATCTGTGTCTTATTCTATAAGCAATGTTTTAGCCTACAACTTTTTTAAAATTCTTAGAAACCAGTTAATTTCAAAATATAACTATATACAACCGCTTTTTCATATCAATGATTAAAAATGACGTTGAGCGAGTCTTGGTTTCCGACCCTCCTTCTTCGAACCTTGCCGGCTGGCGCTACAGGATCATAAACAAAGAATTTTATCAAATAAAAAAAAACCACATCACTTGATGACTTTCAACTACAACAACAGCTAAAATGAATATCATATGTAACTCGAAGAGCAAATAATCAGAATGTTGACATTCCACATTGCTTCAAACAAAAGGTTAGGAAGGAAACCCCCACTAATACTAGAAAGAGTGATACAAGCTACTGGACTTGAGGAACCTTATTTTCTTGAAGAACTGTTTTAAGAGAAATATTTTATAAATTTCAACCGGCAGTTGTACTGACTGTTCGGTCAACGAATGCCGAATATTTCCTTATAAGGAAATGGCTAATATTACCTTTACTGTTACACCAAAACACCGAAAATGTTTGCTGTATAGCTGACGCCTTACTAATATACTTTCACAAGACTGAGTAACTAGATTTCATAAATAAACAAAATCGAACCTACACATGAATTCACGTAACAAATACGTGTTGCAGTTTTTTGTGTATAATATGTACTAGTGAGTTAGCTTAGATGACTTAACTCACTTAATAGTCCACCAATAGAAGGTTAACCAATCAGAAGACGTAGAATATTCAATCCGTCATGTATAAAGGCGGCCATTTTGTCTACTCTAGCTGAATGTCTAGTCCAGCTTGTCAGGCGAAGAGAAACAGAAGGACGAACTACGCTCTGCTACTTTTACCAAAATATCCACTGCTAACCTGAACAACGCTTCCCTACTGTCTTCGAAATATTCACTGCTAACCTCTGGATTCTATACACGAAGACGACCGTCATGATGAATAACAATACGACCTTGCCATATTCTTCAATATGTTACCGCTTTAAAATTAAACGTCTACCGTAAGTCAACAAATAAAAAAGACCTCATAAATTTTAATAGCATCACAGACATAAGCTAAAATAAACAATTTTTATTTTATTTAGTCGAGCTAGATCGATCATTCATGAATCTATCCCGTCCTGGGTATGACGATAAAAGTACATCCGGCAGCAAGGCCGCTGATCGGAAAGTGGTGAGGAAAGTGGAACCGCCTTTAATTGCCGTTGTTCCTAGGTCCACCGGGGTTTTAAGCACATGTTAGGATTTCAGCTATGGGTAAATAGTTAGCCCCCAAACTGGAGTCGAAACACTATGAAAGTATAAAAATAGATTTTTATTTCACCAACAATACATTTGACTTTCGACAAAAATCCTCTTTACAAAAAGTGTCTTGGGTAAGACGATAAACTACTTTCAGTAGCAAGGCCTCTGATCAGGAGGTTTTGATGAACGTGGAACCACCTCTTAATTGGTGATATTTTCAAGTCCACCCTGACCCAGGCTGGTAGCACCTGTTAGGGTCCCAGCTATGGGCAAATAGTTAACCCCGAAACTGGGTTTAAAACACTATGAAAGTGTTATAATAGGTTTTAATACCAAAAATACTTTGTAAAAAATTATTATCAGCAATACATTTAAAAAAAAAATTACCAGCAATACATTTTTGGAAAAAAATATTACCAGAAATAGAATTTTGACAAAACAAAATATTACCAGCAATAAAAAAATTTTGCATTAAATAATCCATTGATATGCCATAAAACAAACTAAACCAAAAACCTCTTTACGAAAATACGTCAATAAAACCTGATCTCCTACAAACTGATTTCTTACAAAGAATACATATTCTGTTCATATAAATCTATCCTAAAAATCTTATCGGCATTACATAACCCATTGAGGTTGATATGCCATAAAACAAAAATAAACTAAACCAAACCATTAGTCTAATACGTCAACTATTACGGCTCTGCATCAAAGTCGGAAGGTCATCAAGTCGTTGGTTGCTGGATGACCAACCTGTCTTGCTCAATGCCTACGTGTCCAGGTCAGTAGATCACTTGCAAGTTCTTGTTTTTCTTACCGGCAGTGTGCCTTATTTCTCTAAAGCGTTCGATTCTACACATACGTGGAAAATGGAGAAGATCCTTATTGTATATGACACCCACCTCCTGCGACAGTAACTGCCATAATGATGCATTTACATTTAACCGTTTTGGCAGTGATAGGGTGGGACCGAGGTGCCAGCCTAGTAGCACGCTTAAATTCATGTAGTCTGGGAAGCAGAGAAAATAGCTCATCGGAACAGCTGCCGTGAAAATACTTGTAGAAGAGACAGAGGAAAGCCACGACACGACTGTAAACTAGATTCTATATCAGAACCTATCACATTGCATATCCATCTCTGGATTTTGTCGAGGACCTCGAGACGTACAACGGGGACACCAGATCATATACGACAGCAATATTCCATGCAAGGACGGATGGTTGATTTATAGATTTGAAGAATGGACTCTGACGAGAAGAAAACTTTTTGGCACGACAGAGAGAAACAACTTTCCTTGCGGTAGTTGAAGCTATTGATTCAAAGTATTTGTTTCACCTTATGTCAGCGGACAGCGTGAGACCAAGTAGCCGTAACGAGGTGATCTCGAGGAGTTGGTAATCAGCCATTCTGCTGGAAGGCAGGGAGGGTTCTCTATGGTAGGTAAACGAGAGCAGTTTCGTTTTGGAGGTATTAATGTTTGCGACCCATTTCCTAGTCTTGTCAACGATTCCAGATTTACGATTGAGGCAGGAGTAAATAGCAGTGTCGTCCGCGTGGATGCCTACTTGGGAACTGATGACATCGAGAAGGTCATTGATGAAGATCAGAAGTAGTGTAGGGCCCAAGATAGAGCCTTGGAGCACATCAGCGTTTGTGATAAAGGATCTGGAGGAGAACCCGTTTGGGACGACCTTAATTTCATAGTCTGACAGGAATGATTGTATTAAGTCAAATAATCGTCTTGTAATATCGTATCATTGAAGCTTACGAAGAAGACCGGCATTCCAAACCCTATCAAACGCTTTAGCTTCTCTGTTATAGTTAAGTGCTTGGTATATAAATTCAGTTATGGCGGTGATCACGTGAGCAGTAGATCGGACCAATCGGAAACCATATTGCTTGTCGGAGAGAAGATAATGTGAAATAAAGTTCTTAACCACTTCAGCGTTGATTAAAACCTCGAAGACTTTATCGAAGAGTAGTAGGAGACAGATAGGACGCTTGTTAGACGGGTCAGAAGGGTCACCAAAGTTCTTAAAAACAGGCACAACTGATGAAGAGATCCAACAGGCTGGAAAGCAAGAGTCGGCGAGGTAGTAGTTGTAAAGTTTAGAGAGGACAGGAGCCAATTCAGGAGTACATTTCTTCAAGACAATAGCCGGTATCCCATCCCCACCACTAGACTTATGGAAGTCTAATTTAGAGATTATGTCCAATACCATCGTTGGGGTTATATGCATCTCACTCAGTAGAGCCTCAGTTCTAGGGGGGTGGAATTAGGTGTCAGGGTACACCAGATGAGTCTAGCGTTCATTTGAATGAGAATTTACGACCAAAACATTCAGCGTTACCAGCTGAGGAAGCCAAGACCTCAAATTGATTGAATAAAGGAAGTATTGTGGGTTTGCTGCTGTTCAGCGCGCTCTTGCAGAGACGCCAACAATCTTTAGAACCAAACTTGCGAGATGCAATACTTTGTTTCATTCTATCGGCAAAGAGTAACTTTGCTTCATTGAGGACACGCTTGCACTCGTTACGAGCAGTGACAAAGAGATGTCTGTGGCAATCAGACAGGTCTCGACGGTGCAGACGGAAGTAGTGATTCCTGTGGGCAATAGCAGCTGAGCAAGCAGCAAAGAACCAAAGGGATGAACGCGATTTCACTTTATATTTTCTTGCAGGGATGAAAGCCTCGATTCTAACTTTTACCCAGGATCTGATCTCAGACGCACATTTTTGGACGGGGAGTATTCCCGGGGACATCGCGAAGGAAATCACGGAACAAGTTCCAGTTCACTCGTTAATAACAGAAGATGTTCTGTTAGTAGGAGGTTCTTTACTAGGGGAGAAGTAGAAGTGGATGTTAACAGACATGATCAGAGTTGCCAAGAGGGCAGAGCTGAGTGACACGGCAAGACTCAGGGATGGGGGTAAAACAGCGATCAAGAAGGGGACCCTTAATTTTCATGGTTACTGTGGAAACGCGTAAGTCAACCACTTGAGTGAGAAACTGAGTGATTGAAAAGTTAAGTGTCTGTATGCCAGGAAGGTCAGTTACAGAGTGTTTAAGCCATTTGGTATGGTGGGCATTAAAGTTACCGAACACAAATATGTTTGCAGATGGATGTAGATTGATAGCCTTGTCTATGTTATCGGGAATGCTATCGAGTACACCACAGTCCTGAGAGTATGTAGAGCGATAAAGAAAGAAGATATACCTTATAGAATTTAGGAGAGATAGACGAAGACACATGTATGAATGGACTAGAGATTCAAGAGAGAGTTCCCTACCCAGTGGGAGAAGTTGGTCCGAATGCCATGGATGTTGGAAAAGGAAATGTTAAAAGGTTTAAGGTGATATTTTTTCGAGCTGGTTTAGGATTACTTCTTTCATTGTTTGTAATCATGTGTGGTAATGAAAGTGTGAAGGCCTAAAGCAATAATAGCTGACGGTCATCGTATGCGACATGGACAGAAAGGAGCTGGCGCAGCCTGCAACATAATGTGGCCTTCGGGTTGCCCACCGGATGTGCGTGCCCCGACACCCTCCATGCGCGACATGCCGCAAAAAGCACTCCGATATTATGCAACTGTTGATCAGAGCAGCCGCTACGCAAGAGTTACGGCCCCTAACACCCAGTCGGTAACAGCAACCAGAGAACTGTCAGTCCGTTACCCTCAGTATGAAGAGACATTGCCACAGACTGCACATATCACAAGGGATTCATTGCAGCACGAATACAGAGACCAGAGAAAAGGAAAAAATCCAGGAATCCCTTCCTAAACTGGAAACAATGGATGAGCCGCTATACCTGTTCAAGAGAAGGGGTGGAGTATTGACCGGGTGATAGGTAGGCCTGTCTACTCCTATTGCACACAGATACACACGCACACACAGGCAGAAAAAATGTATATATATATATATAAAGTTTCAACATGCACTTCGGCGGGAAAGAAGAAAGACTAAACCACATCATGGTCGTTACACGCGGCTGAGTTAACTGTCCGATGCTAACATGATTATTTCAAGGATTTCATATTCAAACAAAGAACTCAAAATAAGAATTTTTAAAAATGAGAGAGATGAAGCTAAAATTCGCTTCGCTTTCAAAGAACATTATTCAAAACTATGAGAATTAATAACAGTAATCGAAAATAAATAAACAATTAAAATGAACAGGAAGAGAAGAGACTGAAATTTAACAATTACTTACAAAGATAATCAAGCAAGCTGAGAGGCGACAGAGAACAGATATCACGAAGGAAAAGATGATAGTGGGATTTTTTTGCCCAACATCACCTCTTGTGCCCCACACATAATAATCAAGTGAGTTGCAGTCTGGGGAATTAGGGATTTGGATGTAAGGGATGATGTAGTCACAAAAATTGACTGATACCAGACATAGGGTCTTCCGTCTTGAACCAGGGAAGTACTACTTCCTCACGGCACTTGATGTAGGTTTCCGCGTTGAGTCTGAGACCACCACTTACAAATTCGGGAGTTTTTTCCTTATCGGAACGATCAGAGTGAATTTTCCGAGCTACCGTACTTTTATAATCACCATTAGACTCATCCAACTCATTCCGAATATTCTGCACTGTCCTCAGATTGACACCCTCACACTCTGAAATGTTCGTATTGGAGCGAATGGCAAGCAGTACAGCGTGCCGTTTCCAAATTTCTGGCGGGGGGAATTGCGTCCTCTATTTCTCACAGATGATACCCAACTGATCCTACTATACTGTGCAGTCAACCAAATCAAAAAGAAGTAACGCGCATGCGCGAAATTAAATGGCGGCAATTTACATATCGTAACCTGTATACTAGATTCTCCCATCGTTTTCGACTTATGACGGTACAGCAACTCAATTCTTTGATCTGATCAGGTAGATTACTTACATATGTAATTTAACTACAGTGGTGATGACTTGGCCAGAACCAACCACAATTTTAGGATGAGCCGAATATGGAGAATTGATTGATTATTTCGTTTTCTACAGCTTATCAAGCCTTTGCGATTAATTCAAAGCCAGAAAATATTTTGTTAGATTATAAGATTTTTGCTGTGGTGGGTGAGATAATAATAATAATTTAGTAATACACTGATTAACCCATAGCTGAGGGGAGAAGAGGTGGATTCATACCTTTTCCCAGTGTTATTTACGCGTAATTGAATATAACGAACCCGACTGGAATTGGAACTCAGCTCTCCGATTAACAATTCCAAACCGTTATCCATTACAGCACCCATACATCGAAGATTACAGCGCCTGGTATTTCTAAGCGGTTACCCATCTAGGTACTGACCAGGCTTGACGTTGCTTAGCTTCGGTGATCGTAAGGGAACCAATGTTTCAGCTTGATACGGCCGTAAGACTATAGAGAATTGGTGAACTATAATGTGTGACAAGGTCAACAAACGACCCTCCTCAGTTTTTTTTTAAATTCTGAGTTGTGCTTCTCCTAGACACGTTACCCCCAATGGCACGGTGGAGTAATGGATAGCGGCTTGGATTGAGGAATCGGAGAGCCGAGTTCGAATTCCAGTTGAATCCATTACATTCATTTATGTGCTAACACCCTTGGGAAAGGTGTGAATCCTCTTTCTTCTCCCTCCAGCTATGGGTGGATAGACTGGGTTCTATAGCTTTGGATGGCAACTGGTCTAGGAGAAGGAAAACTCTGAATTCAAACCTGCTCTTAGATAAGGGTGAATGGAGTCTCTCTGAGCCTTGGTTGGCAATCCCTTTAGTGATGGTGTCACGATAAAAAAAAACACCCTTGATAGCCCTAGCGAAGCATCAAGAGTTCAGCTATTTGACAAGATTATGAACTACACCAATCAAAGTATTGGTGAGTTCAATCTCGGCTGAGGCCGCAAGATGATGACCGCCAATGGCTATATGATTCCCTGTCTTTCCTGCTATTTACCCATAGATGGGGAGGTGATAGATTCATACCTTTCCCTATGCTATTTGCATGTAAGTGAATGTAATGAACACAGCTCTCCGATTCCTCAGTCCGACCCGCTATCCATTACTCCATATATTAATTCATTATAGATGGATTCTGACGAGGAAATATTCTTCTGAAAAAGCGAGTTTCATGCGGTGAGACAATCGTCAAGCGATGAAGAAAGGAAGTAATCATTAACAAAATTGTTACAACCCAGAATGAGGCTGATCTTTATTGAGGAAATGTAGTAAAATTGGTTGTCATATAGTCTCCGCTATTTATTTATTTTTTATTTTTATTTTATTTTATTTTTATTTATTTATTTATTTATTTATTTATTTATTTTTTGTGGACAGTTCCGCTGTACACTTCCATCGATGTGAGTGTCTGGTTTAACAAAGGGTGAGAGTTAACACCTTGTAAAATTCTTGAACAATATATGTTCAGGATTTTTACTCTCATTCTCTCTCGTTGTAAAATTCTGTTTCTATCTTTTTTTGTTTAAAAAAAAAATTAGCGACAGAATTTTACAATAAGAAAGAACGGGAGTAAAGTACAAATCGGAATAATCGAAAAAAAAAATGAAAGCAAAATTATACTGCGACCATCTTCTCTCTCCTCCCAAATAAATACTACCTTCATCCTAGCTTGCAAAAAAATGTTGTGAATTGTTCCTTCTTTCACCGATTTACGATTGCTCAAAACTGGTGCTACACAATCTTCTTATACTTTTTTCTTTGTTCTTTAATTATTTTAAACTAAGTGATTTTGAATACTGATTTTCAAGATAGTTATTCTCGACTTAATTGAAAAATGTACATTCTCCTTATTAGCTCCTTAATGTTTGTCCTTGTGTCATACGAATCTAAGTTTATATGCTTTTGTATTTCTGCCTATCTATTTATGTCTTTTTATCCTCTTTCTCTTTTTCTATACCTCTCTGTTATTCTATCTCTATGTCACTTTCTCTCTATCTCTCTCTCTCTCTCTCTCTCTCTCTCTCTCTCTCTCTCTCTCTCTCTCTCTCTCTCTCTCATTCTCTTTCTTACTCTCTTTCGGTCTCTCTTTCCATTTTTCTCTTTTTTCCATTTCTAATACTCTCTCTCTCTCTCTCTCTCTCTCTCTCTCTTTATGTCTTTCTTCACTCTTTCTCACTATAACTCTCTATCTTTCAAATTCTCACACTCTCGTTCTCCTTGTCTCTTTCTCTCTTTTCATCTTTCTAGTAGTCTCTCTCTATCTCTTCTCTCTTTATTTCGCCCTCTCTCTTCCCACCCTTTCACTTCTCATACCTTCTCTTTCTCTTTATCTTTCCTTTTTTCTTTATCTGTTTCTCTCTTTTTCTCCGTCGTTGTCTTTTTCTCCTTACCACCTTTTCTCTTTTTTCTTTATCTATCTCCCTTTTCTCTTTCTATTTCTTTTCTCTCTCTCTCTCTTCCCTCTCTCTCTATCTCTCTCTTTCTTTCTGTCTCCCCACTCTTTGTCTTCTAACACTTTCTCTTTCTATCTAGTTATCTATTTTTCTTTCTCGCTGTCTTTTTCTCCTTCCCACTCTTTCCTATTCTCTTTGTCTCTTTCTCTATCTCTGTTTATTATTTTTATTTCTATCTCTTTTCTTTTCTCTCTCTCTCTCTCATTCTAACTCTCTCTCATTCTATCTATTTTTCTTTATCTCTCTTTTGCTTTATCTATGCGTCTCTTTTTCTCCCTCAGTCTCTTTTTCTCCTTTACACTTTCTCTTTCTCTCATGTTTTTCTTTCTATATCTCGCTTTGCTCTTTCACTTTCTATCGATTTCTCTCTCACGCTTTCTCTCTCTTACTTGTTTTGTCTTTCCTCTTTCCTATATCGTTCCTCTATCTCTTCCTCTCTTTCTATAAAAAAAAGACAATGTGAACTGGCTGCCTCTCGACGTGATTAACGAGAATCTGGTGTCTAAACACAAAACAAAGTGACAATATGTCGACAGGTAAAAGAAATATTGGCTTTTATCAGATGAAACGCAAAGGAAGGACATTGCAACTTTTCTGTCGATAAGGACTTAAAAAAAATATAAGCGTGATTTCTAATGCGCTAAATGTCCACCCATTTTCTTTTCCAGATGAAACAATGTTTCTATTGCAACTATTGATATTGGGCAGTTGATAATCGTAAAACAAGTAATATATTGACGCTTCCTCTCGATTAGGATCCGAAACTTATGTATGTAGGTGGCGAAGTTTTTCCATGTAGGCGTGCCTATAGGTGTGAGCAAAAATCCACAGAGTTTTTTTTTTTTTTTTTTTTTTTTTTTTTTTTAGCTAGACACAGATTACACAATTGAAAACCGTTTTTTTTTCTTTTGCCTTAAACTTTGACATACACTTAATATATTCAATACATAACTACGAGACTACAGACTTACTTAAACGTACATCCCCACCGTCGTACATTGGGTTGATTTCCTCCATAGCACTTACATTCTAGAGTCGACCAATTATTTCCTATTTGCAGAACTGATACGTGGGGAGGGTGAAAAGATGTCGAGCCGCCCTATTTCTTAAAATCTAATATTATCATCAAACATGAGAATTTATTTTCAAATCTTTTCTTGGTCGAACCGAAATATTTTGTACTTCGCCTCATATTATTTGCAATAATGAATAAATAATAGAATACTGCTTTGTAATTAGCCAATCTCTGAATATACACCCCTGCCAATAATTAACTCTACCACTTAGTAATAAGAAGAAATTCAACTTTCTGTAGCAACAAACAATATAGTGCCAGAGAAAAAGCAATAACAACGAAAATTGAAATATGAGCTCTGGTAAAAAAAAATGATAACAGCAAAAATTGCAATATGAGCACTGGTAAAAATAGTTGCTGAAGACATTAGGTTTATAATACTCAGAAAATCACACACAAGACCATGGCAGAGTGGATAAAGGCATTAGTTAGATCCGGTAACAGGACCCAAAGAGTGTGAGTTCAATACCTGGTTAAGGTGGTGAAATTTGAGAGGGGAATTAACAGGAGATAACTGATAAATGGCATCCATTAGACATGGCACGTGGAACTAGTTGACGCAAGCAAGCGAAATAAAGGGTAAACATTCCAACCACCTGAAGAACAACAAAGAAATGATAAATATGGCGACAAAGATAAGACAATAGTCCGAATAATGTACCTTAAGTATCTTTAATGAAGAGACAAACAATACATAGATAGAATGAGCAACGTTGAAGTTTTATAGAAAATGGAAACAAAAACGAAAATTACACATATCATCAGAAAGAAATGAGGACGGAGGGCTTGGAAAATCTGATACTCACAGGACAGACTGAAGGGAAGAGAGATAAAAGAAAACAAAGATGAGGAC
>CAHIKZ030004663.1:1170000-1210000 GCA_903632075.3 Acanthosepion pharaonis
TTCGGGGCTTTTAGCTTCCATTTTTGAAACATGGTTAGAACTGTGTAGCGGAAAAAACGATATTTTAAATCAATTAATTTATAATATATTTATATATATATCTTAATGAAAAACAGACCACTTTAAGGTTCCATTATAATAATTTATTTCACCAGAGCCCTTTTAAAGGACGCCGGATCATCAGATAGCACTTCCAAAAGATGAAACGAAAAATGAAATAAAAATTGATGGGTAGTGTAAGTTTTGTAATTTAACAGAGAGTGTAATAAGGGCAGTTAGAGACATGGTAGAGTTTTTAGAGGGTTTAATTTAATATTTCTCTCAATCATAGTTAGTATTGGGGGAGGAGGAGTGACCAGACATTGACGTATTTAAACGGTTAACTTAACGGAAGTGATATATTGAAATAGGAAAGGAGAAGAGAGAAAAGAAAAAGGAAAAAGAAAGAAGGGGGAAGTAAAGAGAAAGAAGCTGTAAATGGGTTTTACATATGAAGCATATATATATAAATATATATAAAAGAAATATGTTGTAGTGGTTCCAACGAGAGAAAAGTATGTATATTAAAAAGAAGAGGGGTGCCGCAAACGTTTTTGGTTGTAATGTGGATTTATTGAGAAAAAAATATTGTACTTTGTTTTACATAATTTCACGACACGTGTTTCTGGTCTGGTCTCGCAACCGTCTTCAGGTGAAAGTGTAGATTTTTACATATTATTAAAATAATTAATTTTTCTTCATGTTCAATGTGGAATATTCTCGATATGAGACATTCTGTTTGTGTGTTGGCAATCCGAATTTTCTTTCTAGAATTCTAGAAAGAAAATTCGGATTGCCAAACACACAAACAGAATGTATATATTTCTCGCTGACGCATTAATTTATTTATTCTGTTATTTATTCTAATTAATCTTCTGTTGGCCTTTGTGCGTACCACGTTATGAAATGTTTTTCGCATTTTTTTTTCTTTATCAATTGAAGTGAATTTAGTCATCACAGTTTTTTGAAAAGTTTGGATAAATTCTTTTAATTTTTTTTTCTCGTTGACTCTTGCAAAAGTGAATGATATGAGTTTTGCGGCTCTCTGATGAGGCACTCTTTGTACTCAAGAAATGCATATTGGGGCTTTAGTTAAGTCAAAACTATATTTCAGTTTCAAATCTAAATCAAAATTATATATTTCAGATGCAACACTGAGCGACTTGAACGTTGTTCTTGGACTTCTTGTAAGCTGCTTGTTTGTTTTTTGTTTTTTTTTGTTTTTTTTTTTTTTTTTTTTTTTTTGTGTGTGTGTGTGTGTGTGTGTGTGTGTGTGTGTGTGTGTGTGTGTGTGTGTGGTAGGAGTGGACAGGCTTTCCTATACTCCTACCCGTTCTCTTGAACAAGCGCAGAGGCTCACCCCTTGTTTCTTGTTAAGAAAGAGGTTCCAGGTACTTTTCCTTTCCTTCTCCCTGGCCTCCATAATAGTACTGTCGTGGTTCTCTTGTGATGTGTGCGGTCTGTAGCATCGCCTCTTCATTCTGAGTCTACTGGGTTGACAGTTTTCTAGTTGCTGTTCCCGACTGGTAAGTTAGGAGCCCTAACCCTTGCGTAACATCATGAGCGGCCGCTCTGGTCAACACTTGTATAATATCGGGGTGCCTTTGTCACGCATGGAAAGGTTTCCCTGCATGTATCTCCGGCGGGCAACCCTAAGGCCACATTATGTTGCAGGCCACGCCAGCTCCTTTCTGCCCTTGTCTCATATGACCATCTGCTACTTCTACTTCAGGCCTTCTCATTGTCACTACCAACATTACCCAACATGACTACAAACAATGAAAGAAGTAAACCTAAAGCAGCTTTAAAAAGAATCACCTAAACCCTTTAACATTTCCTTTTCCAACATCCGTGGCATTCGGACCAACTTTTGCAGTGTAGAATCCTACCTACCTGTACCTGTAATGGCATTCACCCGAGGTGGGTTGAGCCGGCTCCATTTGGAGTTCCATGGAATTCACAAGCGGTCCCCAATCCGCATGTATAGCACATGAGATTTGATTATAGTGGTGAAGGTTTCGTGCAAGACCATCCACACTTTTTGAAGGGCTGGTTACAGAGGCCTGGTGCACTACGTTCCACAAGGTTCCCAAACGACCCTCCGCAGGTTTTGAATTCAGAGTTTTCCTTCTCCTAGACCAGTTGCCATCCAAGGCTATAGAATCCAGTCTGTCCTGCTATTTACCCATTGTCTGGAACCGTTCCTCATTGAGAAGTCTCCTGATATACTGGCTCTCTGTGAGATCAACCTCGACTCGTTTATCCCCTCCTCTGACCACTCGATCCCCGGTTACGTTCCTTTCCTTAGAAAAGACTCTCAAACCCACATGCACGGCCTAGGACTAGACATCAAGGACCCTCGCCCACTGGCTAGGGGTCTCTCTCTCTCTATCTATCTCATCTACGGACCATTCATACATGTGTCTACGTTTATCTCTCCTCGATGCTACGTAAGCTACCTCTTCTTCCTCTATCGCTCTCCATCCTCCCAGGACTGTGGTGTACTCGAAAGCATTTCCGACAATATAGACAAGGCTATCGCTCTTTATCCATTTGCTCATATATTCGTGTTCTGTGACTTTAACGCCCACCATGAAAAGTGGCTTAAAAACTCTATAACTGATCTTGCTGACATACGAACACTTAACTTCTCAACTACTCAATCCCTCGCGCAAGTGGTTGACTTTCCCACCCGTTTCCGCAATAACCATGACAGTAAGGCTTCCTTTCTCGATCTCTGTTTCACCTCTACAGAGTTTTGTCGTACCATGCAACTCTGACCACTTGGCAACTCTGATCATGCTGTAGTGTCTGTCAACATCTCCTTCTACTCCACCCCCAGCAAAGAAACTCTTACCAACAGAGCATCTATCTGTTACCAACGAGCTGACTGGGACTCGTTCCGTGATTTCCTTCGTGATGTCCCCTAAAATGTGGTATTTAATCTCCTCGTTCAAGAATGCGATTTAGAGGTCTCCTCTTGGATAAAAGATGGAATCGAGGCTTTCATCCCCGCAAGGAAATATAAGGTTAAATCACGCTCATCACCTTGGTTCTCTGCTGCTTGCTCAGCTGCTATAGCCCATCGGAATCGCTTCTTCCGCCTGTACCGTAGTGACATGTCATTTTGCAACATACGTCTATTTGTCTCAGCCCGTAATGAGTGCAAGCGTGTCCTCAAAGAAGCAAAGTCAATCTTTGCTGATAGAATGAAATAAGGTATTGCATCTCACAAATTCGGCTCCAAAGATTATTGGCGTCTCTGCAAGAGTGTACTCAACAACAGCAAACCCACAATACCGCTTTCGTTCAACCAATTTGAGGCCTGACCTCCTCAGCTAATAAGGCCGAGTGCTTTGCTCGTAAATTCTCATCGAATTCAACGTTCGACTATCCGGTGTACCCACACCCATTTTCCTCCCTAGAACTGAGGCTCTGCTGAGCGAGTTACACATAACCCCATCGTTGGTATTGGGCATCATCTCTAAATTAGATTCCCATGACTGGGGATGGGATACCAGCCATTGTCCTTGAAGAAATGTTCTCCTGAACAGTTTCCTATCCTCTCCAAACTATACGACTATTGCCTCAACGACTCCTGCTTTCCATTCTATTGGAAATCTTCATCTGTTGTAGCTGTCTTTAAGAACTCTGGCGACCCTTCTGACCCATCTAACTGCCATCCTATCAGTCTCCTACCACTCTTTGGCAAAGTCTTTGAAACTTTAATCAACGCCGAAGTGGTTAAGCACCTTACATCCCATGATCTGCTCTCTGACAAGCAATATGGTTTCCGCTTTTCCCGATCCACAACTGTTGTGCTCACGGCCATAACTGAATTTGTTTACCAAAGCACTTCACAATAATGGAGAAGCTCGTGTGGTGGCTCTAGATATGTCTAAAGCGTTTGATAGGGTTTGGCATGCCGGCCTCATTCGTAAGCTTCAGAGATACGGTACTTCAGGATGATTCTATCCTGGGTCCCACACTGTTCTTTATCTTCATTAATGATCTTCCCGATGTCATCAGTTCCCAAGTCGGCATCTATGCAGACGACACCACTATTTACTCCTGCTCTCTCACAGACGTACCGTCGCCTTCCTCTGTCTTTTCTACAAATACTTTCATGGTAACTGCTCCGACGAGATATTTTTGCTGGTTCTCAAACTGCATAAATTTAAATGTGCCACTAGGTCGGCATTTCTGTCCCAGCCTTTCACTGTCGAAACGGTTAAATGTAGCCGTCTCTTCTACTCCAATAGCTTCATGTCTCGCACTTCCCGTCTGTGGGACTCCCTTCCTCTTACTTGCTTCCCTGATGGCTATGATCACCAAATATTCAAATGCGACGTCAATCGACATCTCCCGATGCCTTGATCTATTCCCCGTCTTTCTGTTCATCCTTTCCTCTTTCACGCCTCTTTACTCTTGCCCCCACTCTCTGTAACCCCTTGGATGCTAGTGGGACTCCCGTCTTGCTTGGGGTGAAAAGTTTGAAAAGAAAATATATATATATATATATATATATATATATATATATATATATATATTCAGTTTTTCTGTGGCGTATAAAAACTTTAAAAATCTAGCCTCAATTAATATCAACATCAGAATAATTGCCATGAAAGTATTTACAGAAAAGGCACAGGCAAGCTACTTTACGGTGGTGGGGAAGTGACTGAAGCCGAGGTTACAGAACAGGACCAATAACAGTGCAGATTTTTCTTTGAATTGCTCTGCAAATACATAATCTCATATATGGCAGTAAAATTGAACAATTCCCTGACAGATAAAGAAGGGAGTTGAAGACACGGAGATATTGTTCTACAGAGGAATTTTAAGAATACCATAAATGTGGAATATGATTAACTAGGAAGTATTGAGAAAAAGATCTACAAGGTCTCTTCTGCTATCAATCCGAAAGAGGCTGCAGAATTTTTTGAGACGCATAATGAAGAAAGAAGGCTTGAATATAACACCCATAGCGTTTATTTCAGAGATTAATTGATTTTTTACGGATTATCAACCCTTTGTTTGATTATTCAAAGCCGAAACAGACTTTGGATTGTAAGAATAACAGTTTTTGCAATGTAATTGCATTAACAATTTTTTCAGAATAACAATTTTGCTATTTTTTTTCAGATACAAGTTACACTATTTAACCCATAGCTGGTGGGGAGAACAGCTGGATACATATTTTTCCCGAGAGTATTTGTGCGTAAGTGAACACGACGGAAATTCGGGCTCGGTTCTCCGATTTGTCATTCCTGGTCGCCATCCATAGAGAAAAAGGGGTGGAGAAATAGCAAATAGCCTACTTTAGGAGTCTGAGTAAATGGTTGGTAAATGAGGAACCACAAAAAAAAAGGTGTAATGAAGAGCCTGAAATAATTTAGAAACACTAAAAACAGGAAGTTGTGGAGAACCATCGTCGTCAACTTACTGAAAAAACAAAGCCTATAAAATGGGAAAAATCTATGGGAAATATATATCTTGTTATTTCTTTAAAAGTTCATCTACGTTTTTTTTTTTAATAATTTACACTACATTCATCTAAGACTTGCAGCGATAGACAACTAATATCATAATTATTTTTATTAACCTTAACAACTTTGACATTATCTGCAGCTGAAAGTTTTGAAAGATATTTTAATGTCTTGATGGATGATTTCAATGGACGGAGATTCGTTGTAATTAATCCCATTGACTCTAGTAATCGCTTGACGTAAATTCGACACACACGACTAAAAGTCATACACATATAAATACATGTGTCTGTGTATATACGTGTGTGTGTGTACCTGTCTGTGTATACCTGTCTATATATTCATCTGAAAGTTACTTAAAGTAACATATTTTTATATATATATATATATATATATATATATATATATATATATATATATATATACACATATATATACATATATATATATACACACACATATATATATACACACACATATATATATACACACACAGACACACACACACACACATATATATATATATATATATATATATATATATATATATATATATATATATATATATATATATATATATATATATATTCAGTAAATGAAAAGTTCACGATACTTATCTATAATCGACGTTAACTCTTCTCATACATAGATAGATATGAACAGACTGAGATAGATAGACGGATAGATAATAGACTGAAATATATCTGAACAGATCAAGATAGATAGATAGATAGATGTGTGCGTTTTGTGTGTCCATTCCTAATTATCTATCAGTCTATCTGTCTACTATTTACATTTAATCATATTATTTACCTGCAGATTATTGACCTCATCTCTGTTATGACAATGTTTCGGCCGCAGTGACAAGATATTTTCAATTTATTTATATTTAAGCACTGACATATATATATATAAAGAGAGAGAGAAAGAGATAAAGAGAGAGAGGGAGAGTGGACATTGAAGTCAACACCCAGAGGCGATAGTCTGTTTCATGCAAACCGTAGTCAGTTTCATGCTAAACACAATCGACAGACCATAACCTCAAGGCATGACTATTGCGTCTAGCATGAAACAGCCTGTCGCCTCTCGATGTTGACATCAATATCCACTTTTATATTGACATACGCTCTATCCCTGATATTGAGCACTTTAGCCCATAAATATAGGATACCTTAAAACTATCCAAAGTAATTTCCATGGATGAATGTCGAGTGACTTGATGGGCCTGATGGGCCTGATGGACGTGCGTGCCAAAGAATGGATTTTATCCAATTTTGACGTTCTTGTAGCTAAAAGAAGGCAAAAAAGGAGATGGTAGTGTTATGACATGGGCTGAAATTGTCAATCAAACCAATATTGGACCATTCAAAGTCAATGAAGCAGTTAGAATGGACAGTGTTAAATACAGCGATTTTATGAACAAGATTTTCTTTGCATGGCACAAGTCCCAGTTTCATAATTTCAAAGTGAAGTATGGATTTGTGCACGACAATGATCCTTCTCATGTATCTAAGCTTATCCGTGAAATATTTGAGCATAAAAGATTTACAGGAAAGAAGATAATGGAATAGCCTCCATCAAGTACTGATCTGAATCCGATCGAAAATCTATGGTCAGTTGAAATTACATGAAGGTAGCAAACAATATAACAGCAAAGCAGACTTTCGGGAAGCAATTAAAACTACCATGTCAGAAATTGAACCCCCTGAAATAAAATAAAAAATTAACAAAATCAATGGATAATAGATTACTGGCTGTCATTTCGAAGAACGGTCATTATATTAAAATGGAAAGTATTCAAAGTCATCATATGTGTTTGTTATTTGTTCTATTCTAGGTGTTGATCAATTTTTGATGATTTTATTACCTTTTTATTGAAGTAAAATGTAATTATTTGGTTTTGCCTAATAACTTCAGACGGCAGTTTTTTAGAATACATTAAATAATTGGAAGAAAACATATTGATACTGCCTAAGATTTTAACTCAGGCTTTGATTTGATATCAAAATTGATTGTATAAAATTTGACCATTTTTTTCTCAAAACCGAATTTGAATTATTGAAGTTTATATGATTCGCTAAATAACTTCAGACAGGGTGTGCACACACACACACACACACACACACATATATATATATATATATATATATATATATATATTCATATGTAATACATTATATTTTCTAATATATATATATATATATATATATATATATATATATAAATATATATATTGCAAGGAAAAGATATAATTTGTTTCTTATAGGCATTGTGAAATATGATAATAAAAAATAAGAAATGAAAATACTTACAAGACAGACCAACCAGTTTCGTTCCTAAGCTCATCATGGTCGACTGGGAAGAGATTAATAATTTATTGCAAAGATACATTTACTCCCACAAACACCCTACATACAATTAAAACATTAAAAATTGAAATGATTAATGGCATGAGGGAAGATCAAAATCAAAACAATGCGAATTTGCGCAGCGAAAAAAAAGCGGGTTGGGGAATGAATGATTCACAGACACTAGAGTCTAATAATGTTAAGTCCAAGAAGACAGTAGTGCCTTCAAATGAAAAGAAGAGTGCGAACTAGACAGAAGAGAGAACCAGTCCGGACTGAAATTCCTTGCACAAAGATGTTCAGTGATAGCTGACCCGGAAGTATTGACCAGCTGGCTCTTACGAGCATCCGGTTTAAGAACACGTGATGGAATATGCTGCCTAAACCTACAATCCAATCGTTGGGAAGTCCTTCCTATGTAGTTGCTACCACAACCACAATTAAACGAATAAATCACCGAAGAAACATGATGGGGAGGAAGAGGATCCTTACGGATAGAGGAAAAGGCAGAACGAGTCGCAAAATGAATCCTTAGTTGAGCAGAAAAATAGCAGTGATGGACAGCAGACCAAACCCGCCTAGTCACAAGCTCGCCCCGGGAACCAATAAAAGGAAGCTGCAGCTAAATAGGACATTTCTGAACTAAATATTGTTTATCCTTTCGAAAACTAATAATCTTATCACGCAAGACACTATCGAGAGTATCACTAGGATATCCATTTTTCAAAAGACTGCTGCGGATAAAATCCACTTCATCATCCAAATATCGTTCACTACAAATCATCAAGGCCCTGTGAGTTAAGGTCTTGATGAGATTGATTTTACGCCTTTAGGGACAAAATGAGTCCCAACGTGTATACAAACCAGAAAACGTTGGTTTGCAAAACACCGAAGTAAGAAACTGAGAAGGAATCCGATGCACAAGGACATCGAGAAAGGAGAGACAAGAATTAGACTCCTTTTCGATGGTAAATTTCAAAGATGGATGAAGTTGGTTCATGACTGAGAGAAAGGAATCAGCTTCCGCTTCACTATTGAAAAGACAAGATGTATCGTCCACATACCGACGGTACATAGACGGTGCATTGTCATAAGTGAGGAGGGACGACTCATAAAAGCCCAGAAATATACATATATATATATATATATATATATATATATATATATATATATATATTACCTTCATTACATGTTCAAAGCTTGTTCAGTCAATGTTCAGAAAAATGGCTTGTCTTTACTAATGTGCACGCAATGTAAGGCTAAAGAGCCACTCAATGTAGAGGATTACTGTATGAAGTGAATATTATGGACGTAAAAGACGGAAAAAGACAATGAATTTTATGAGGACATCAAGGTCAGAAAATAATCCCTTAAAGAGGTCGAGACTGCAGCGTTCGAGGAAGCATCCACGTGTGAATTGGTTCCACAAAGTAGCGGTTCTCAGGAAGAAGCTCTCCGGGTGGAACTTCCTTCTTAAAAACGGAATACGACGTGAGTGATGATGATTCGACCCCGATTACGTGGCATTGTGTATCTTAGCTGTAAATGTCTGAACTGGTCGGAATAAAGAATGTAGAACGTCAGATGATTTTCCATAGAACTAGGGACCATTTCCTCTGTGTGGAAAGGGGATGCAGAATGGAAGATGTTATCCCCCACAAGGCTGGAAACAGAGGAACGTGTAGCGCAAACAGAGACATGGCAGCCATACTCCATTCTCGGCTGCTTTGATAAAACAAACAAGATAGGACTAATGTACCTTGTCAGTTATTTTCAAACTAGCAGCATGGCCCGGCGTTGCCCGTGGTTGATTCAAAAATCGTACGACTCATACAGCAATCGCTATCACTTGACTTAAAATATTTTTGCCCTTCCTTGCCTTTAGAGGAGTGACCTTTTCCGTGCTGATGTTGCTACATGCCTTACTTCTTGCCTATCTCACACTGCGAATTTTTTCTAAGCTCTATACTAAACATTAAATCTGTTACGAAAAAAGAACTAAACAAAATGAACACAAAACGATCAGCTTTAAAAAAAAGACTCGTAACTGGAAAAACCGAATGAAAAAAGAATGTTAACAACAAATACTTTTTCACACCCAACCCAATTCTGCGGAATCAGAATCAATTGTTGAGTTTAAGCAAGCGAATGAGCCAAATGGAGTAAAGTGCCATGCAGATTTAAATTTTTCCCACTTGTCACGAATGCAGCTATCGATTTTTTTTGCATGCTAGCATGCTAGTTAACATTCATGTCAGTCAACTTTTGGCTCTCACGCTGGCCAATACAATCTTCCTGCCTATTCGTGGCAGCCATCTATAGGCTCTCACTCTGGCCAGTACAAAATGGCCGCAGACTACATGAAAACTGCCGTAGAAGCATGAAAAAATCGATTATTTCCACTATCGATGGGAGTTGGGAAATGCAACGTCGTCTTGGCGTTCCCGCTAACTTGGAGAATGTGCATGTAAATTTTGGAGCAAATCCGTCGAAAATTGCGGCCGTGCATTCGTTATACACACACATACACACATCCTGCCTTATATATATATATATATATATATATATATATATATAGTGAAAGGATTTTTACCGAGCATTATTCCTTATTACTATAAACTTGGGTACACGTGTTTCAGTTGCTTCCCATGATTTTTTTTTATTTTATTTAACAGAGAAATTAATAATAAACTTGGATTAAGAAATCCTACTAAAGAAAATTTGTACGTCCGACAGGAATCGAACCCGCATCTCTTTATTTTCAATCAGGAAAATCACATTTGGGGCCACGAAATATGCTTCTACCAGTTCGGCCACGGAGTCCAGACTGACAGGTCATTTTCGAATTACTTATTAATGTGTGTGTGCGCGTCCGTGTGTATGTATGTGCGCGACGCGTGTGGGTGCGTGTGTGTGAGTGAGCGAGTGTCGCGATTTTTGGAAATAAAAATAGGCTAACATATATTCATGCCTGTGTAAGTACATGCGCGAGATGCAAGGGGGTCGTGATTATGTTGCGTGCGTGCGTGTGCGCATGCGTGATGATAAAAAAAAGAAAACTCTTTCTTTTTTATCCTAAGGAAATTGTCAAAATTTCCTATTTCTCTATATGAGGCAAGTAAAAAAATGCAAAAAAAAAACAAATGTAGTATTTCTGCTGCAACTATAAAAAAAAGACAAAATACCACTTGAAATAAAGGAAAGAAATCAATAAAGAATTTTTTTTCTCCTGAACTTTGATAGGTTCTTCTAAAAGCGATCTGTTTCACCCGCCCTTTCAAAGTGGAGATGGTGAAAAAAAAAAGGGCGTCCTCTTATTTCAATGTTTAAAATATTTTAAGAACTATATTATCTCCATGGCAACACGATATTGATACAGATTAAACATGGGAAGGTTTCTAAAAAAAATTTAATCAATAATCAAGGGTATCGATTTCCCATTTCGTATTCTTATGACTGGTAATGGCATATTTTCCATTTTGTTCGCTCGGGAGAATTTTCGTCTTATTTCTTAATACTTTGAGGTTTTTTCATGCACAGGGCCACCGTTTTTGTATCTATTATATTAAAAGAAAGGCCCCGAAACACGACGAAGCAATAAACAACTACTTAGGTCGGTGATCAACGTCTTCGCGGAAGGTCGATCAAAATTACGACTTGGACATTGATAAGCTTTGACTACGTTTTCGCTTTTGTACAATATGTTACTTAGAGAGACATTGAGAATGAAGAGGTTTAGCTAGAGATGATGCCTCTTCTTCGATCAGAGAAACGATTTCCCTCTTACCGGCTCCGACCGGGTGGAAAGTCGGCATGACGCTATTTAGTAACTGCCCCACGCAGTCACATGTGGCACAAGGCCGAATTTAAAGTGGGGTTCCTGGAGCCCGGAGAAAAACAAAAAAATCCCCGTAGACCCTGCATAAATGGGATCGGATCTGTCTACCTCCCCGGACGAAACTCTGCCCTTCGGCATAGCCTCGTCCGGGTTCCTCCCTGCCTTCGGGCAGAGAGTTCGACTAGCGCAGCTTGGAAAGATAATCGGCATGACACCAGCACAACTGGATACTGGCACTTCATTTGAGGTTGGCGTTGATCTAGCACTGCCTCTTGCTGGCTAAACTTTTAGACGCTTCCTCGGTCAAAGCCATATAATAATAATAACACGACTACATAGATGACGTGACTAGATTACACGATCTGATTCGACTACCTCTACAACCACGACTTCATGCAGCCAATCCATGGTGTTGAATATAATACACAAGTATTTCTCATTCTACCTATGTAGTAACTAATATCTCTATGAAAAGAGTGTATCAGAAATAGCCCCGCATATATCTCCAGGATATAACTGCCACATAAGGGTAAGACATTAGCAATATGAAGATACCATTGCTATTAATGTCTTACCATTACGTGGAAGGTATTTCGAGGAGGTATATGCGGGAGTTATTTCTGCCGCACCCATGGTACAAAATGAGGTAAATGTCGCGCGCCATTAATCAAGAATGTAGCAAAATGACAAAGGAAATTTCCCGACGTGATAATGAATGAAAAAGGAGGACATTTTGAAAAGCGCGTTTAACAGTTAAATAACTATCAAATAAAATTTTTACGTGTAATTATACGTTTAATAAATTAGACTTTAGTGCGCAAATTTGCCTCACCATATATAAATATATATATATATATATATATATATATATATATATATATATATATAGTATTATAAAGAAGTAATCATCCAAAGAATTAATCAGTAAAGTTAATGTAATTAATAGCGAAATCACTTTGCTAACAGATCAATAAAATATTAACTTATTTACAACTCTCTGAATGACGCGATTCTTACGTTTGTACGTGTGCTATAAATGTTATGCTTAGTGGGTGAATGTATTTAACTTTGACTATATATTCCTATTTTTTTAAACAGTGAAGATAACTTCTACCAGCATAGAGATTGAAAGACTTCTTACTGCTGCTGCTATTGTTGAAGCCTCACTGCCACGTTTCTTTCATTATGTATTTACGGCCCCCATTTCACTTTAATTTATATGTTGGACCCACTAAGGAGATATTCCTAGATGTGTTCAGCAGAACGATAAAAATCTGTCCCCCTTGATTCAATAAAGTGTTCGGCCTGAAATTCCCTTAAGGTAACCTGGATCGACAAGCACCTGATGAAGAGCTGAGGGCAGAACAGCTGTAGCATTATGAACAGCCAGAGCGTGAATAATGTAAATAGCATTGAACCATACAAAGAAACTAACTCCGAGTTGCTGCGGTTGACGGTTCGTTAACCACAACCATAAAAGGTATTTGCTTTTCCTGTCGAATTAGAAGCGGCCTTATTAATGCTCTCGAGATGAGAAATGACAATGTTAAAACATGGTACAAGCCACGTATACTTTTCATATTAATAGTGCAGTATATTATTTTGGTATTAGCTTCTAGTATCTAATACTGACTAATATTTACTATTTTGGTAACATCGATAATATTTCGGCGCTATCTACTACAACTTTTTCTGAACTTGATTGTTGCATCCAAATAATGCGTATTTCGAAGCTCTAAAATTATCAGGATGTAGCCAACAAAATCTTGTCTACCACACTGACAACACCCAGTTCTCGATAACGACCTAAACTGTCGATATTACTTGAACAAAAAGAGAAAAAAATAAGAACTTCGAACAGTTTATCAACAAATTTGATTCAGACGTATAGCATCTTCGAAAATAAAGAAAGTAAAATTAAAAAGAAAAACCTTGTCGGAAACGGGCGGCCAATGAACTGAACAGTACTAAAAATAAGAACTCGACGCTATCTCGAGACATGTGCAGTGAAGCAAGAACAGTCTATACTTATAGATTAAATAAAGGATTCACTTCAGAATTCCCTGTAGGTTATTCAGATCGACGTACTCCTGACGAAGACCGGAGAGCATAACGGCCGCGACGTCATGATAACAACAACAAAGATGACGAAAATAGTCCGAATATAAAAAGAATAAATAATAAACTTGTTGAGACGAATTCGCGCTACTTAAATATAACTTTATATAAGAAAAGGAAGGTACACAAAGTGTCTTGATTTGCAAATAATCAAACCAATACCAAAGGGGAAAAAAGTATAAAAAAAAAGAAAGAACCAAGAACATGTACGTTAGCCGAAAATAATCGTCTAGAATTCAAGTCCAAAGCCCAAAGAAAAAAATCCCGATGCGAGTAAGCAAAATAACTAAATAAAGTGCTCAACACAGTAAGTAGAGCAGACCTAGTTAAAGCTACCAATGTTTCACCTAAGCGGATCGTCAGGGATATATGTATGTATAAGTTAAACCTAGAGAGCCAGACAAACCTACCAAGGTTTCACCTAAGCGGATCATCAGGGATATATATATGTATAAGTTATTGAATTTTGAAAATTCAACACCATCACTTGATAAGACAGTAGGAGTGTTGAAACAAAATGGCTATTTTTGTAGTGATTTTATAACATATTTATGTTATAATTTTCGAATAAACTGTATTTGCTGTACTCTGTATTGAGCACTCTTTTAAGAATAGTATTTTTTGGTTATTGGAATTTATTCCGTATACGCCAATCTTATACTTGGGTATATATATATATATATATATATATATATATACTTAGTTATATATATGTTGCCTGGCGATTGCTTTTTTTCATGAAACATCCTGTCGCCTCTAAGTGTTGACTTTAAAAGTTCACTTTTATATTTACACACGCTATATCTCTGATATTGAGCACTTTATTCCATAAATATAGTACACCTTAAGATTATATTTTTTACATATATATATATATATATATATATATATATATATATAAGTATCAAGATTGTTACTGTGGTAAAGTATGCAGAGTGAGGCTGCTTGTCAAAGACTGACCATGAACTCTATCGCGCATACACACTAAGTTATAATGTTCTCGCTCACTTCCGTTATTTATACCAGTGCTTGGAAGGAAATTGTGTAGAGTGTGGTCGTCTCATGACAGATCAGAGCTTCTATCAGTGACTATGTATTGTGTAGCAGTTTTTAGCTAAGTAAAACATTTACCAGATTCGACAACCGCCATATTTCTCAAATTTCGCGTTTTGTGGTGTTTTCCTCTTCAAAAATCAAATCCTATTTGAAAGAAACTAGATTTCAAGACTTCGAGGTAATTCCAGGGGATGCAACGAGATAGATTCTCGTTATCCTAAAAATGAATGATATATGTTGTAGTTTTCTTTTTATACTAAAAGTCCCGAAACTTTTGCTCAGACCTTGTATTTAAACGAACATTGTCGATCAAAACATAATATTTGCATTGGTGTTAAATACTTTTGCATATGGGTTATTTTATTTATTGTTAATAAATGTTTCTCAAAACAGTGGTTTTAAATTTTCCTTCTATGTTTTGATCGACAATGTTCGTTTAAATATTTCCTATAAGTTTCGTTGAAATTGATCTGTTATTTTTTGAGATATGTAAGAAAAACCAATGTGTTAAATACTTTTGCTACCCACTGTATATATATATATATATATATATATATATATATATATATATGAATTAGGCAGCATATATTTTAGACGGAATTGATTACAGAGTGTCAAAGAATATGAAAAAAGGAAGACATTATGAAGGAGGGAAAACAATAAAAGAACAGGAATGAAGAAGACAGACGATAAGGATAAAATATTGCATTTAAAGTTTGAAGATCAAACTTGACTGGAAAATAAAATGCCGTAAGAAAATTCCACTGGTAAGAAGTGCGAGAGAAACTTATATATATATATATATATATATATATATATATATATATATATATATATGTATGTATGTATGTATGTATGTATATGAGAGAGAGAGAGAGTAGGGAGCAGGGCCGTGTATGTTTGCTTTCATAAATAACTTTCCTTGAATTATGTAAGTCAAAAAAGAAGGTTTTTTACAAATGTTTTGAACAAAAACAGAGTCTGTTGCAATAGGCGATAAAAGTGAATGTATCTTTCACTTGTTGACGGTCAAATGCGTAGAGAAGCCACTGTCACAAGTTCAGAGGCTATCGCAAATGCTACTTTTCATTACCTTCTATCTGATTTTAGCAAACCCCAACGAACAATTAAGCGCTTTCATTGCTAGAAAGCCGCCTACATAGCCCAACAATGGTCTAAAAAGTGTCCCTCCTATTTTGTTATATTCTGGTTCCGGTGGGTAGGGCTGCACAATTTATGACCATATTTCCTATCTGTTGTCATCTTTTCTTTTCTTTTTTCTTACATTTAACTGGCAAAACGTTCGCTGACACTGGGCACTGATATTAGTGTAGATAAAACGCTTTTGATGGCGACCAGTGTCTGGTTAAACATAATTCTGTAGCCTTTCTTTTAAATATGACGCTACGTGTCTGAAAGAACGTAACGGGGAGAGTCTAGTCTTGATATATAAGTCATTTATTCATACCAAACAGTTTTTCTTGGTGGTTTTTTATCATTTTTCCCAACACATTTTTCGCACTGACTTTTATAATGTGTATTTGTTTAACTTCAAAAATAAATAAATTAACGTGATTCCGAGAAGTATAAGAACTTAACAACATCAATCGTCCATTTTGCAAGCGTGAGAAAGACTTGTATAAACAACTGTCCCGAGCAGTTTTATAGCTGTCTCTCACATACCGCAGCGGAGAATATAAGGAAGACCTTCGTTTGAGGGTTCTACTAGGGTGGGGCACATACCACAGAATTCCAAGAGAATGCGAACGAGGCAGCTGCTTGCTTCCTCCCAAAAAAGAGTTTCAGGAATTCTTCCATAATGAAAACAATGCTGTATAAATGTGTGACTTAAGGAGATAAAATTCGAAATTGATGTGTTGTACTTTTCCTATTATTGCACTAGTCTCGAAACTTTTTTTTATCAGACTTCATATATATATATATATATATATATATATATATATATATATATATCCTATATATATATATATATATATATATATATATATATATATAACTGATAACTGACATCCATCAAAACATGGCACGTGGAACTAGAACAGTCTACCCCAAGGTTCAAAGGGTTCAGTTCGAAATTCCAACCACCTGAAGAAGGCCGGAGCGTACAACAGCCGAAACGTTGTGACAAATATGGCGACAAAGATGAGGACAATAGTCCGACTAATGTAAATACTGTATATATATATATATATATATATATATATATATATATATATAGGCTCCTGAAAAATTAATTTCAGTTGAGCTCTCTGGGGAAGAGGTGTGAGTTTGTAAACAGTGACTATTACGGCTGTTATAGCGAGACTCTTCGGCAAAATCGAATTGAGTCACTGTCGGTCACTGTGTGTGTTTATCTAAAAATAAATACGCTAAAATTCACCTTCATCCCCGACGGCTTAGTGGTAGAATCTCCGACTAACACCAATTCAGCCGGATTTCGATCCTAGCTAGAGGCAACCGGATGTCTAGCCACACTGAAGAGCTGCGAAGCAGCCTGTCTGTGGATGACTTTATATATATATATATATGATTGAAAAATTTACAAAACTGAGTTGCCCTCCTCATAAGTATGCATATAATTATCATTCAAGAAGTTTAATACTGAACACTTTATTAGGATAAATTCTTTACACTATTTATATATTATATCTTTGTTTTTATTGTTGTTATCACAATGTTTCGGTCGTAGAGGAAGTTCAGAGGTCAAAATGGCCGAAACGTTGTGATAACAATAACAACAATGAGGACAATCGTCTGAATATAAATAGTGTAATGATAAAACTTCAACCGAGAAATTCAGACAAAAATTAGAATAAATTCTGTTCAATTTTATATATGTTAAATTATATAATTTTACATATCATAATTACTATATAACTATATTTTTATTTGATTTTATCATATATATATAGATAGATAGACAGATATTGTATAAATTATATATATTGTATAAATTAAATAAGCGCGCACACACACACATAGATAGATAGATAGATAGATAGATAGATAGATAGATAGTCACTCGTATTCGAGGATACCCGCCTACTAGGTCTAGCAGACGCCTGGTCTGTGGTTTATAATGCAACTATACTGCGCAAACCTTAGTTACAGTTTATGGGAAAGAGCGTGTTATCTAACGTGATCAACAATTTGAACAAGGCCGCATATTCAAGCCCTCGGCCACGATGACTTGTGACTTCATGCTAGCACAGCTTTCGACGGCCCCCAAGGGTTCCGTCTATATATATATATATATATATATAGAGAGAGAGAGAGAGAGAGACAAATATCACAAACTGGAAACTGTTTTTGTGACACGTTTCATCTGTTAGGATTTTATCGAACTGGACTTTGTTGACGTTGCCACGTCTACACATGCGCACGAAACAAGTTAGTTTCAAAATTTTTTGAAAGAATATTTTTGACAGTATTTTTTTTTCAATCTCGCCAAAGTCATCTGTATTTTTTTTCTTTTTCTTTCCATCATCTTTGTCCCTGACTATACCACACAGTAACAATATAAAATCTACCAAGAATGGTGATATATGGCAATATATTGTAAGAGCCTGGACGTAAATTTATCGTGGTTGAACAAGCGATCAAGGTACTTTTCAAACATTTTCGTCTCAGTAGATTATTTTCTCTTTTAATCAAAGTACCATTCCCTATGTCAAAATTGTGGTCTGTTTTGTTACGGTGAACAAACATTGCGTTTTATGTGTTGTTATTTAAAATATCCCTTTTGTATTCATGTAGTCTCTTGTATAAACTTCTTGAGGTTTCTCAAATGTATTCATTCTGGCAATTCCTGTATTTGATAGAGTAAATTCCTCCTTCAAGTTTTTGCTGGCTTTGTTTTTTATTAATTCTTTGTGAATTTTCGGTAGTCCGTAGAAATTGCTCATTTTTGAGATGAAGTTTATTCGGAATTCCTTTTTCTTTTTTGTTAATATTCTTATTATATGTTGTAATAAGAGAAGTTTTCGATGTTTTTCTTCACTGGCACTCGATTCAAAAAATATGTGTAAATGTATATTTGAGTTTGTATATATATATATATATATATATATATATATTATAAATTAATTGATTTAAAATATGCTTTTTTTCGCTACACAGTTCTAACGATGTTTCAAAAATGGAAGCTGAACGCTCCGAATTTAATTTTGTAATTAAATTAAAGACATTAGTTCCAGTTCATCCTCAAGCGAATTTTATATTTTAATATTTTAAATTAATTAATCTATAATATTAATGCTCTGTAAATTTACATTGAGCACTATTTTGTAAAAATAAAAATATCTATAAGAACACCGGATTATATATCTTATTGTTATTTCTTTTTATGTATATATATATATATATATATATATATATATATATATATATATATATATATATATAGCTTTGGGTGTTTCTTGTTTTCGGGAGAAAAATAAGATCATATGGAAGTCACCAACTTCTTGTGGGTGTTGGATACATCGGTGTGTTTCTGGAGAGAAAAACACATGTCTCCTGGAATACCCACAGCAAAAACGAGAAAGAAACGCAACGTCGAACAAATTCTAGCTTATGTCTCAACATACAAGAACAACCCAGAACTATTTACAGAAATTACAAGAAATCTAGACCTAGTTTCTCTTGGGAAAAACACATGTTTCTTGGAATACCCAAAACAAGAATGGCGGACTCGGTATGTGGGTCTACGTGAATAAATGCAAAGAAACAACAAGAACTAATACATGTACAAACAAATGATAATGTATTAACAAGAAAGATATACACGTGGCAAAGACAATGATGTGTGTAACAAAAGAATGGGAAAACCTTTTGGTCCAAAAGATGTGAAGTGAGTGAAAGTGCATACGTACGTGTTGTGTGTGTGTACGTGATTTGTTCATGCGTTTTCCAATGGGAAACGTGGTTTCCCGTAAGAGATTTACATATTGACGTTTAAGCGAAAAAAGTAAGAAGAGAGAAAAATATCGTAGAGTATTTATAGTACCAGAGAGCATCCCCTAGACGCTCTCCGGCACTATAAATTTCTTGAAACCACTATAGCTTTCTAGAAACCACTAGGTTTAGTGGTTTCAAGAAAGTAACTAAGAGAAGTTAACTCTACGGATTTTTCAACACATTTGTTGTGTATGTTGGCTTGGGAAAGTAGTAATTCCTTCAGGAAAAGTGAGATTAACATAGATTGATATTTTATATTCAATCGCGGCACTCTCGGGGATTTTCCTTCTGAGTAAATTACTTTTTCTTTTGATAAGTGTGGCATTTTGCGATCAAAATTGTAGGTGGGTTTATTTCTGTATATGACTAGTACATTTGTTAAATTGTTATTTATGCGTTCATAAACATTTTTTTTCTGGATGTTTCCCCAATATATTGTGAAGAACAGTCTAGGATATTTATTTTATGTATGTCTGCGTCTGAACTATTATTGATATAGGTGTTTTTAGATCTGATTATATCCATGATGGTTTTGAAAGTGGTTGTGACTGTTTGGATGTTGTTTAAAAGGGATAATGTATTTTGAATAGTGGATTTTATGAAATTCGTAGAATTTATGTATCTGCTTTTGTTTAATTTATTATTGTGGATAGTGTAGTTATTTTTATTGCGGTCGAATATATTTTGTACCTTTCTCTTTGCGTTGTGGATGAAGTGATAGGGATATCGGAAGATTTTGAATGTGTTTTCTATGCGTGTTTCTTCTTTGGGTAGGTATTGGGGGATGCAAATTCTTAGCGCTCTTAAGTAGAAACCTATAATTATACCAGATTTAATTTTATAAGAGTGGTTTGAGCAGAAGTTGACTTGGTCGTTTTTGTTGGTAGATTTTCTGTAAACGTCGATAAGATTATTTTTTGGCAGCGAGATTTTTCACTAAGGGAATTTCAAAGGAATTAAGAGGCACTTGATTCCTCAGCTTCCTGAAAATAATTAGAGGACCAATGAACAATTGTTCTGGACGAGTAGCGTGAGAAGGGGGTGTTCTTTGTTCTTGGAGAATAGATGTTCTCCATGAATACAGATGGAAAACCGTCTGACAGTTGAAGAGGAACCAGTGAGAGAGAGAGACGGCCAGCAGTTGTTAGCTTCCAAAACCAACGCCACACAACCCATTGTCCTTCCACGTTTGTTCATCCGTCTAACGTTGCTCTTCGCTGATGCATGCAGGCATACTAACCAAGCTTGTAGCGAATAGAATTTAGTAATAAGTTCATTGTTGAGTTTTAAACAGAGTCCATTGGCTCGTTCCAGAGAAGAAAGACAGACTTACCCTTTCAGCTTCGATGTCTAAAAATAATACCACGGCCTGTACGAATTCCGATTCGGCGGGTACACAACACCGGCGGGGGCTGAGATTATCAACTAGTCTGCTAGTGTGACCGGCGGTCTGGGAATAAGAAGAAGTGGAAGAGTCAGAAGAGGGAGAAAGGTCCTGTAATCGGCCGGATTCCGAGTAGAGACCTGGCCGTGTTATGTTTGACGCAGCCGTCGTGGAAGCCTCTGTGTTACAAGCTAATATGGGCTTCGAATGAATGTTCTTCCCTTCGTCAGCGTAATTAAGCCGTGCTTTTGCCGTTAAGTCCTTCGTGACTGGACGGTCCTACAAGCACGCTGGGCTATACGATGGTTTCCCCTATATAAGATGGACGTATGTTCTAAACACCGTCGAGGATCCCATTCACTTTTTTAAAGACGCTCACGAACCAAAGCCTGTAGGCGTCAAGTAATCGTTTCTATTAAAATAAGAGATATCTACCCAAATACAAATATAACGTTTGTAGTAATGAGAAATATATGTATGTATGTGCGTATACAGACACACGCATACAGACACACACACACACATATACACACACACACATATATATATATATATATATATAGAGAGAGAGAGAGAGAGATGGGGGTAGATCAATGGCGTAAGTGTTGTGGGGCTCTCCCCTTTTTACATAAGATGGACTCGTCCAAAGTATACTTATACTGACAGAGAGAATACCTGCTGTTGAGATACGTGGAGATACGTTGAGATACGTGGAGATACCTTTAGATACGTTGAGACAGGTTGAGAGGTACGGAGACAGACACAGCATGTTCTCAGAGAGTTATACAAGAGTCCAGAGAGAGAGATGATTACGGCTTTATTTACAGAGACTTGTACATATACTTTCTACTAACCCGCATTCCTGGACTACTAATCTTCACTTCAAGTCTGTATTCTTACGTTTAATACACTTATTTTTCTATCTCAATTACTGGCATTGTTTATTTATTTGTGCGGGATTCCATTCCCGGAATCCACAACAGTAAGTATTTTCAAATTAAATAATTTTACATATTTTCTGCATAACAAAACTAAAGACTAAATATTTGTAATAAATACACACTAAAAAAAGGCAATTAGTAAATCATAAATACGAAAGACTATAGCGAGTTATATAATTATAAACACACCTCACTTAACGACATACCTGTTTAACGACCCCGGACTTACGACCAACTATAAAATCGCATAAATTAAAAAAAAAAAAAAATAAGGATCTAATCAGTCGGTATTGTACGTCGTACAATAAAGTTTACTTTGCTTTTGTTTTTATTTTCGCTTTATTCAAAATCAATAAAATAAAATTAACAAGCAAAATGAAATATGAATAAAAAATTGACTTCTACTGTATTTAAAATATATACAAACTGAGTGTAGAACTGATTTTAGAATTTATTTATTTATTTATTACGTTTACCGTTTTCCCTGTTTCGAAGTACATTTTCTTGCATAAAAAAAGCAAAACAAAATGTTTACATGCGAATATGAGATGGCATAAATAAGCGGGAAGAAAAAAACAAAAGAAAATACTTCGATTCCTCACTTAACGACGTATCTGTTTAACGACTCCGGACTTACAACCAGCTATAAAATCTCATAAAATAAAATTTAAATTTAAAATCCAGCCTGTATTTTACGCATACGAAAAATTAGCTGTGTTTGTTTTCCCTTCCTTTAAAATGGGTCAAAATAAATAGAAATAAATAAATACAGAGCTAAAATAAATTTAAAAAATCACTTCTACTGTATTTTCAATACCTGCAAACCGAATACAGAGCTGATCTTCGAATTTTCTATTACGTTTACTGTTCAGTACACTACTGTACTGTATAAACATTTAGAAATAAATTAAACATGTTAAAATGATGCAAAAGTAACATTAATGCTGTTATTACAAACCCATTATGCGCGTAGTATGTATGAAATAGCGGTCAGGTACAATTTCTCACTTAACTATCAACTCGTTTAGTGACCAGGTCGTTGGAACCGAATTCGGTCTTTAAGTGAGGAATGGCTGTAAATTGTTCTGCGTTTTGTTTACATCGTTAAATAACATAAACTCGGTTAAATTTGATTTTGTAGGCATTTTCACCTGTTATGACAACCAAGCAAACTATTTTTACGGACCCGTTTTAGTGATCTCCGCTGCATTCTCATTACAATGGCCTTGTGCCAAACCAGAATTGGTAAATATCTGAAATTATTTTATTGGAATCACACATTTCTTCTCTTAGATGTTTAATATCTTTTCTTGCTGCCATTTTAACTATCATCAGAATATAACAATTCGCGAACCGTCTAGGCCAAACGAGGTGTATAGTGATGGCAATTTTCAATGTCAGATGCAATCAAATTTTCACTGAAGACCACCCACTAGCAGACGATAAGTATGGCGTCGGTCCATGGTCAATTCAGGCTGGTAACAAATCTTGTCTGGTTGCATACGCCGCTCCCTTGTATGTCACGCCCAAAATGGCGACGAATGTCTTTTCGATCGCGTCCTAAAATTGAGCAAGGCGGGAAATTTATTACCTTCTTGGCTCGGGTAAAGATTGGGTTGAACAGAAAGTATCTGGGAATGTAAAACGAATGGAAAGGAAAAAGACGCTGTGAAGAAATCGTGCTGAAGAAGCCTGAAAAGACGTGATAGTCTTTCAAAAAAAAATCGTAAGTTTTTTTTTGGGGGGTGGGGGTAGTTTTTGAGGCAATGAAGAGTTTCTAAACAGGGATTTTTTAAACGTTATCGATTTTCATTTTTGTTTTTTGGTTGTTTTTTATTTTTTGGGTTTTTTAGGACATTAATTTTTGCGTTTTAACTCTTGTTGACAACGTTTTGGCGGTGGAGTAAATTATAGTCTGTTAATAGTTTTGCTATATAACAAGAGTTACGGTGGAATAATGGATAGCGACTCGAGTTCGAATTCCAGTCGAATCCATTACATTCACTTACGTGCTAATACCCTTGGGAAAGGTATGAATACTCTTCTCCTCTCTCTAGCAGGACAGATCGGGTTCTATAGCCTTGGATAGCAACTGGTCTACCGGGGAAAAATCGGACTCGTCAGTCATGTATCGAAAGATACATGATCGCCTAAGCATGTATCACGTATGTCACATAGCTGACTGATATAACAATAAATAAAATCTATATCAACATGTAAATCCGCGAATGGGGTACTTCGACGTGATGTAATGGTTAGCAAGCCTGTCTTGCTAGATCAATGACGATTAAGTAGTGAGTTCGATCCTCACTATGTGCCTCATATTTTCGGCCTTGTGCCAAAACTCAGCTACGCTTAGTAAATCACTATAAAGCTACGTTTATATATATATATAAATATACTAGCAGCATGGCCCGGCGTTGCCTGTGCTTGATTCAAAAATCGTACGACTCATACAGCAATCGCTATCACTTGACTTAAAATATTTTTGCCCTTCCTTGCCTTTAAAGGAGTGTCCTTTGCCGTGCTGATGTTGCTACATGCCTTACTATCTTGCCTATCTCACACTGCGAATTTTTTCTAAGCTCTATACTAAACATTAAATCTGTTACGAAAAAAGAACTAAACAAAATGAACACAAAACGATCAGCTTTAAAAAAAAGGACTCGTAACTGGAAAAACCGAATGAAAAAAGAATGTTAACAACAAATACTTTTTCACACCCAACACAGTTCTGCGGAATCAGAATCAACGTTGAGTTTAAGCAAGCGAATGAGCCAATTGGAGTAAAGTGCCATGCAGATTTAAATTTTTGTCACTTGTCACGAATGCAGCTATCGATTTTTTTGCATGCTAGCATGCTAGTTAACATTCGTGTCAGTCAGCCGTTGGCTCTCACGCTGGCCAACAGAATCTTCCTGCCTATTCGTGGCAGCCAGCTATAGGCTCTCACTCTGGCCAGTACAAAATGGCCGCAAACTACATGAAAACTGCCGTAGAAGCATGAAAAAATCGATTATTTTGACTATCGATGGAAGTTGGGAAATGCAAAGTCGGTGTTGGCCTTTCCTCTAACTTGGAGCATGTGCATGTAAATTTTGGTGCAAATCCGTCGGAAATTGCGGGCGTGCATTCGTTACACACACACACATTCTGCCTTATATATATATATATATATATATATATATATATATATATATATATATAAAATCACGACCCCGTAAATATCCATACCCTTACAAAATTTGATAACGGGTGCGTTACGTTCGCTTACGCACAAATAGCCTTGGGGAAGTTATGAATCCATCTCTTCTCCCCTTCTCTTTAGTCTAGGTCCTATAGCCTTGGTTGACAACAAGTCTACCGCGGAAATTTACGGTAGCATAATACGGGCAATATTTTGCCAAGTCATTCAGGAACAGAAAGAAGACACGATCGCCGAAGCGTGCATCGCGCAGGGTACCTGATAAAATAAGGACCCTTCATCAAATCTCATAGACTGGCGCTACACAATCGCAAACAAAGAACTTTACCAACAGAAGGCGCGTTCAATTGAAGACTTTCAACAGCAGCAACAACTAAAATAGATAGCGTATTTAAATCGAAGAGAGAATAAAGACAATGAAAAACCTGACGTTCCTGAATACTTCAAGCATTTATGGTTAAGAAGGAAGCCGCCATCAGTGTTAGAACGCGTGATAATGGTTATTTTTCTGCAAAACTGTTTTAAAAGAAAGAGAATTAATAAATTTCAGCAGATATTAACCCTGTTTGGTCAATGGATGCCGAATGTTTCCTTATAAAGAAACGTTAATCTCAACATTAATCTCATACTATTTAGATCGAGACAACGAACTCCACTATCGAACAAGTATTCTTCTTCTTTACAAATAGCGAGTCCTGTTTTCTGGCCAATATCGCTGATTGAATCTCAAATTATTTTTTTTTTTTTTATTTCCTTTGATTTCTGGCGTGTACACATTTCTTTCCGGATCCCGCCCAGGGACCTAAGGTTAGAAATGGCATTATGACACTTTCCACTGACCAAAAAAAATTTTTACATAGATAAAACCCTTCGTAAAGTGTGGGCTGTGATTGTGAGAACAATTTTTTGTATCTCTTTGAGGCATGGACTTCCCTTCAATTAGTCTACTGGGATCTTTTCCAATCAGTCCTAGGGCTCCAACTACAACAGGGATTGTTGATGTTCCCATATGCCACATTTCTGAGATTTCTATTTCAAGGTCCTTGTATTTTGACAGCTTTTTGAATATCCTCAAAGATACATTGCAGTCTGCAGGGATTGACATATAAATAAGGAGGCACTTTTTTTGTTTGTGGTCTTTAATAACAATGTCTGGGAGGTTGGTTTGATTGTTCTGTCAGTGTGTATTGTGTGGTTCCATAGAATTGTAACAGGTCCTATCTCCGTAACCGGGTTTGGGCGGTGTTCATATCAGTTATTATTATTATTATTATTATTATTTTATTTCCTTTGATTCAGGGTGGGTACACATTTCTTTCTGAGTCCCGCCCAGAGACCTAAGGTTAGAAATGGCATCATGACATTTTTCCACTGACCAATTAAAAAACAATCAAAACACACACACATATTTTACATAGATAAAGCCCTTCGTAAGGTGTAGGCTGTACTCGTGAGAACAATTTTTTTGTATTTCTTTAAGACGTGGGTTTACAGGAATCCCTTCAATGAGTCTATTGGAATCTTTTCCAACCAGTCCAAGAGCTTCAACTAGAACAGGGATTGTTGATGTTCCCATATGTCACATTTTTGAGATTTCATTATTATTATTATTATTATTAACTATTACTATTACGAGAGTAAATCAGAAAGTAAAGGCAATTTTAAAATTACGCGGTAAAAAACAATGAGGTGCTGACGAACGACAACACGCGTGCGCATAGGATGACGAATACCTAGACTCGCTCAGCATTCAATTGTCGAGTCGGGCAACGGGGTCAGACGTATGGATGCTCGACTCATCGATTGCACGATCGTGGAACAACGCACCGTAGCGCGATTTCTATGTGCAGAGGTGTGGGTGAAAGCTGCATAGATCCATCGCCGGGTATTGTTACAGTATGGAGCACGCACCATGAATCAACGTAAGTTGTATGAATGGGTGAGGCGCTTTAAAGCGGTAAGGATGAGCTTAACGGGCGAATCAACATCGCGCACGGGAGAACACATCAGGAGGATGGATGCCTTAGCCAGGGAAGGCCGACGAATCACGACGAAGCGCAAGTGGACGGAAATCATTGGCAGCAGTTATGGATCTGCACAAGCCATAGTGCATGATGAATTGGGGTACTGTAATATGTGTGACCATTAGGTGTCTGAACAAGCGAGAGGTGCAGACGTGGCTTGGTCTGCAACCGAAAAGATTCTTTCCGGAAGGGGAAAAGAAGCCCCAATTGAACGATCCCTTAACTGCATATCCTCGTGCAGGGGAGGGGGGACGATATCGAAAAGTGACATATGTATTTGTTCTTCATCAGGGGAAATAAAAGCGTTGTATGTGATGTTTATCTACTTTTTATTTATCTCCATACTAATTCTCTTCCTGACTTGGCTTCGCGAACGAAGATTTATGAGGTGGGATGTCCACGCCGACTGCAGGCACGCTGATGGCCGACCAGGCCGATACGGGACAGGCAAGTCTGACCGCAGCGTCTGCAATTAAAGGTCTGGTCTGGTATAGCTGCTGAGGCTTTCCAGTCTTTCCCACTAGGACGAGATGTGACACAAGGTCTATTTTTAGGTGGGGACCCGAGCGCGTACGCCCTGGACAGGAACAAAAACCCCCTCATCCCCCGCAACCGTCAGTTGCGTTGGCCTCGGTGCAGGCACTGATCCCTCCCTCTGCTGTAATGGGAGGGTGCGGCCTTGGGCAACTGTGCGGCCTTGGGCACCTCTTCAGTATTATTTTCTTCAGTTGCTCCTCTGTCCTTTGACAGAGAATAGCCTCTGAGCGTACTCTGTCCAAAGACAGAGACGCAACTGAGAGATGATAAGGAGACGTGAAATTACTCAAAAAGAGTAAGGTACGCACGGCCACTGGCGTTGGTCAATGTGGCAGGTACCCTATCACAGTGGCCAGTGGAGAGGACGCTATACAGGGCTATCTTGGGTAGGCGATGGTCCCCCATTCTGGAGACGTGCCCTGCCCAGCGTAGATGTGACTTCAGCAAGATGGCTTCAATGATGGTGATTTTCGCCTGTTCGAGGACCTCATACTAATACAACGATAAAAATGACGGATCGGCATTAAAACAATTATTACTACAAGAATATAATAACTATAACATGATATTTTACACATGTCACGCCAAATTGTATTTTTCGTTTTAGTCCTAAAGTTTTGGGGTTGGAGTAATGTAAAACGAAAATATTTCATAAAATTTAATTTATACCTACTGATGATAAAACAATAAAAAATGATAAAAATTAATCTGAAAATGTAATCACATCCTTAACTATATATAATCCCACCACCCAAAATCCGTCGCTACATTATTTATCTTCCACTAATTCCCTTTGGAAAATTTATCCCCTCAGCAATTAGTCTTCTCGCTCCCAGCCCCGCAACAAAATACTGGGCGCTCGAAAATCAATGACAATAAACCTCGTGCACGAATGTTCTACGAGTGCTTAACTGGCTGCATTTATATATGCGATCCCTTGTAAAATCTACGTCATGATTTGGCAACGTTTACATAGTTGGCCACGTTCTTCCTTACGTGTCGCGTCATTATTTAGTTACATCATTTTATTCCGTATCACAGACGTATCTTTTGTTTATTAGACAACATACATTGTTTGTGGCTCAAGGCCACAGGGAGAGGGTGAAAAAGTTTGGTCATCATTAATTATTCTACTCGTAGCTTGTTCGATTCATGGCCCATTCATTCCAACAATTGACACAATCACCACAAGAACTCATCCCTCTCCATTCAGTTCGCACCTGTACCAAAATACTGCATTTTCACCGAGGTCCCCGGTGAAAACGAAATGCGGTATTTTGTATGTATGTATCTCTTGATCATGATAATTATGACACTTATTGCTGATAATATTACAGAGAGATACATGTGTTAATTGTTGCATCCACAATATACAACTTTTGCCAACAAAATTTCTCTAAAGCCGACAATATAAAAGATACACCCCAGTGAGCCAGCAAATACTTGACAATTTTCATAGTCTCTAGTAAATTCTCGGATTAATAAAGCAAGTGTGCATTATGATAATTAGCCTTTACGTATGCTTGCTATCTACTATCCACAAAGGGAATTTTTGATCCGTCTAAGACCTTAGGCAAAAAAGAACACTTCTCTCTAACAACGAATGGTCACGGTACTAAAGTTTAGTCAGAAAACTTGGCCCAGATTCAAAGAACGGACACTACACGATTTTGCAAGTTGGGGATTTTTTTCTTTGGTTTTTAATTAAGGAACCTGGTAAAAGCGTAAATCGTAAATTTAACATTTTGTTTTAGTTTTGTCTCAAAATCGGGCTTGATTCAAAGACAAGGACAAATTGTGTATAACCAAGGCTATATATCCCAATCGTTCCTGTTATTTACCCATAGCCTGGGGGGAAGGAGAAGAGATGGATTCATACTTTACCCAAAGGTTATTAACACGTAAATGATTGTCATGCACTCTACTAGAATTTGAACTCGAATCTCAGATTCCTCAATCAGAACCGCTATCCATTTACTCATGAAGATGGCATGACGAACATTTAAATTTAATTTTAAAAAATCGCTTTTAAGTGTATTCTGTGAATAACTGCTATATTAGGGTTTATTTTTCTTTTTTAACTTGAGGGTTATCCCCACATAACTTTACTAGTTTTGCGAAGAAGTCATTAGGTGGCGCTGTCAAGCACCTATAAAAACCGGACACATTCTGTCGTTTCTCTTTTCTTTCTATCATGCGGTAAAAGTGACAAGGCCAACCCGAACCTTCGCGAGTGAGCGAACTCTTCACACATACACACGAGCGCGTGTATCACCCACATAGTTCCTAACTTGTAATGTCTTCTTTCTTTTCTCTCACTTTTTCCTCGTCTTCTATTACTATGTGCCGTGCCCCTTCCAGATGTTAATGATCATGGCTCTCCGCAACTTCTTTACCTTTGTAGCGCAATAACTTTTGTCTTTTTGCTATCTCTCCCAAAAGACTGTTCCGCCATCCATTCAATGAAGCTCGCCAAGTTGTAAGCTCCCTAATTGCTCATTACTTTCCTCTGTCTCTTTTTCCTTCAGTCTGTCCTATGAGTATCAAATTTTCCAAGCCCTCCTTCCTCATTATGTGCCCTAGAAATTTCAACTGTCTCTTCCTGGTGTTTAAATTGTCTCCAGGACTTCGTCGTTACTCACAATTCGGTCAAGAGTATTCTCAGCATCCTTCTGTTGTTTTTGTTGTTTCAAATCTCTATGGGGAGACTCTACAGCATTCACGGTTATATAGGACAGATTCTATAGTTCAGTACTGTTTTCTTTGTTTCGAACGATTTTTTTTTCTGTTTCTTAATACTTTACTCAGATTTTGAAAGGCATCTTTCGCTATCCCAGTGCGCCTTCGGATTTCGGTGTCACATTTTCCGTACATCTGTTAATACGCTTCCCAGATATCTAAATAGTTACTCCTGTGTGAGATCGATATCTCCAATCTATAAGTTGCATGTGGAACTGTTCCTTTTTATTAAGCTCCATGCATTCAGTCTTCTTGCAGTTAATGTTTAATTATTTCTTCTCTCTTTTCTTTGCTACCTTCTGTAGGAGTTGCTGTTGTTTTCTTTCTATGTCGGCTATCAACACTGTGTCATTTGCATATTTTATGTTGTTAAGTCAGGCCGTTTAGTTAACCGTTCAAACTCTATCGTAATACACAGGAACACAACCTGCCATAACTTTGATTTTGCAAATGCCACTTTAATTTTTTTTTAATTCTTTACATAGAAAGTATTTTGAGGGGCTACTAATAACAATATCACGAAGTACAAACGTGTTATATTAGATCGCCAACCTTGTTTGAATTCTGTTATGGGATCCTCCCCTTTTTCATATAAGTGGACTCGACCAAAGTGTTACTTGGACTGCTGCCGTTAAATACCCAGAGTCAGTCAGAGACAGAGAGAGGAGACTGAGACTGAGATTGTGATTGAGTTGGAGGTAGAGTAATAGTGTGAGGCAACCGCTGGTAGAAGTCAGTTACAAGCACGTAGACTCTAAGGAAGTCCTACTTCGAGACTGTATATATCTATATGTTATTGCTACTAACAGCGTTCCTGGATTTACTAACAGTATTACCCTTTGTATTATTGTGTAAATACATTTTATTCCTTATATTTAATTCTTGCGTTTGTCATTCATTGGAGACCGAATTTCATCCCGGAATCCACAACACATTCATTCTTAAAGAATCGTATGTTTGTCTTAAACAAACGGTATGTACGTAAAAACGTTCCCAAATCAACATGCGAAAAACCAACAAACATAATGACTAATAGACATAGATATATATATATATATATATATATATATATATATATTATTATTATTATTATTATTATTATTTAATATTGCTGCCACATATGGTTTGGTGCTCCTGCTGTATATTTAGAGATTCTTGATAAAATCCAAAGAAGAATCAGCAATATAATCGGTCCGGACCTGGCATCTCGGCTTCAGTCATTTTCCCACCGCCGTCATGTAGTTACCCAGTGCCATTTCTATAAATATATTCATGGTAATTGTTCGGATGATGTTGAATTTAAGCGGAATATTAGACTGGCGTCGAAATATCATCAATTTACAGTTGAATTAGCTAAATATAACAGTATGTTCTTTGCTAACAGTTTCTTCTGTCGCACTTCTCGCTTGTGGAACTATCTTCCGGCTCCATGTTTTCTAGCCAAAAATTTAAATACAATAAAAATCTACTGTCTTCTTGATTACACTTCTATTGTTCTCTCTTCTAATATTTCGCTTTTTTCTTATTCTTTCACACTTAGTAACCCATTGCTTTATTGCTTTGTATGGGATGATGGGAGGGGGCACGGTGGAGTAATGGATAGCGGCTCGGATTGAGGAATCGGAGAGCCGAGTTCGAATTCCAGTCGAATCCATTACATTCACTTACGTGAATAGATATGAAACCTCTTCTTCCCACCCTCCAGCTGTGGGTATATAATACCCTTGGGAAATGTATGAATCCTCCTCTTCCCTCCTATGGGTAAATAGCAGGACAGACTGGGTTCTATAGTCTTGGATGGCAACTGGTCTACCGCAGGAAGAAATAGCAGCCTACTGCGGAAAAAAAAAATCTGCCTCGTCAGTCATGTATCGAAAGATACATGATCGCCTAAGCGTGTATCACTGACTGACTGATGGGGTTATATGATTAAAAAATATTGATTATTGTTTTTTTTTTAATATTTAATATAAATATTTTTTATAAAATGTAATTTTATATTTTTATTGAAATTTATATTCATATAATTATATTTATATAGTTCCGGAATTTATATATATTTTTCTTGTTCTGGCTTTTATTATTAATTTATCTTTTATTTCTATCCAGTTTTAAGATCAGAAGTGCATTTGAATATATCCTGACAATATCTTTTATTGATAACTGATCGCTTCAATAAATTTATTACAACCAATAAACTGTTATTTAATTCTTATATTTAGTAACACAGGACGGCCGTATCCAAAAAAAACATATGCTGTACAGCTAAATTTCCACTGGCTCCAGACCTGCAGAACGAAGAATCCTTTTTTTTTTACAAAGATGTTTGGAAGCGTGACACGGAGGCAGGCGGTGTAGGAAAACGACACAGCAGATCGCAACAGTTAAAGGATTGCTCTCAAAATTGGCATTAGGACGGGAAAGAAGCGTGGAGAGGGTATACATGTCAGAAGGTAACACCAACACCCTCCGAACTAGATGGGGCTTTTACATACAACAACAACAAAAATGCTTGCTATTCCAAGATCTGGCCTCTTTCCACATCATGTATCTCAGAAATTTCAGTCATTTCTTTTCCATTGTTATTTTCGGTTTCTTTGTAGTTCTCATTTTTCCTAAAACTTCCTCGTTACGCACATGTTCCGTCCACGGTATTCTCTGTATTCGTCGGCATAACCACATCTCTGTTGCTTCAAGTCTCTGTTTCACCCGTGATTAAAGGCCACGACTAATAATATTGCAAAGAAGAATCTGCAATGTTATTGGTCCTGACCTGACGTCTCAGTTTCATTTCCCATCGATGTCAGGTAGCTTCCCTGTGTCTTTTCTATAAATACCTTCATGGTAATTGCTTTAAGGAACTTTCCTCTATGGCATCTAACTTAATTAATTTAAACACAGTACTAGATTGGTGGCAAGGTCTCATCATTTTACAGTTGAACTGGCTATGTGGAACCGTAAGTTCTATGCTAACAGTTTCTTCTATCGCACTTCACGCTTTTGGAACTCTCTTCCGGCTTTTTGCTGTCAATTATAATCTTCAAAAATTAAAATGCAATGTCAATCGTTACATTCTGCTTTCTTAAATCTTATACTTTTATTGTTCTCTCTACTTAATAGTAGTTTTTTTCTCGTATACTCCAGCATTCCATAACTCTTTGTGGCTTTATTGCTTTGCTTGGAGTGAAAATGATTAAAAAAAATTCTTGAATGTTTACAAAAATATAAGAAACAGTAGGTGCTGTAATTTGACCACAGACAAGCCAAATCCTTGGTGCATACACCATTGTCTTATGAGACAAACGACAATTATAATTAATTATATTTGACACTAATTGTGGATTTTTTTACAGACGCAAATCGTTCCTGAATGAATTCGGCAAAGTTTAACAAACGTCCGTCCTGGGTATGACGATAAACTCATCCGCGTCCTGGGTAAGACGATAAACTACATCCGCGTCCTGGGTAAGATGATAAACTATGTCCGCGTCCTGGGTAAGACGATAAACTACATCCGCGTCCTGGGTAAGACGATAAACTATGTCTGCGTCCTGGGTAACACGATAAACTACATCCGCGTACTGGGTAGGACGATAAACTACATCCGCGTCCTGGGTAAGACGATAAACTACATCCGCGTCCTGGGTAGGACGATAAACTACATCCGCGTCCTGAGTAAGACGATAAACTACGCCCAACAGCAAGGCCTCTGTTCAGGGGGTTTTGAGGAGCGTGGAACCACCTCTTAATTGTTGGTGTTCCCAGATCCACCCTGACGCGGGGTGGTAGCACCTGTTAGGGTCCCAGCTATGGATAAATAGTTAACCACCAAACTGGGGTCAAAACACTATGAAAGTGTAAAAATAGGTTTTAATACCAGCATTATTACCAGCAATACATTTTTGAAAAAATATATTACCAGCTATACATTAAAATTACCAGCAATACATTAAAAAAAAAAAATTATACCAGCAATAAAAAATCTTGTCGGCATTAAAGGTTGATATGCCGTAAAACAAAGCAAACGTACCCACAAATAGAGAGCGTGTTAAAAGAACGGATTTCCTCTTAACATCGCTATTTCCGAATGTTTAATTAAACACATAATGAAAAGTAATTCTATATTTTGAATAAGCTAAATTTTCCGGATATTGCTTACAAATTATTTTCAAATTACTTATTGTTTTAATTTTCCAATCTATCTATTACACGTTCATCGTAAAATGAACAATTATTTTTATTTCACTTGTCTTGTTCTATAGTTCAGACATTTTTATAAATTTGTGAATAAATTATTTTTTAAGCAATTCACCCCAAGCAAGGCCACTAGCACGCAAGGGGTTACAGAGAGTTAGAGCAAAGAGAAGTGATAGAGGAAAAGATGAAGAGAAGGTTAGGGGATAGATCAGGGCATCTGGAGATTACATTTGAGTAGTTCGAGTTTATAGCTATCAGTAAAACAAGAAATGGGGAAGAAGTTCCACAGGCGAGAAGTGCGAGACATGAAGCTATTGGAGTAGAAGAGACGGATACATTTAACAGTTTCGATAGTGAAAGGGTGAGAGGGAGATGCCAACCTAGTTGAACGCTTAAATTCATGATGTTTGGAAAGCAGCTAAAGCAGTTACCGTGAAAGTATTTGTAAAAAAGACTGAGGGAGGCAACGGCACGTCTGTGAGAGAGCGACTGCAGACGAGATGCCAGATCAGGGCCAATTACATTGCATATCCGTCTTTGGATTTTATCAAGGACCTTGAGACAAACAGAAGGGGCCATAGACTATATATGGCAGCAATACTCCATGCAAGGGCGAATGGTTGATTTTTTATATTTCTTTATAATACGGTAAATAATAAATACTGTACTTAGTTCACATATTTTTATAATATTTTAAATACAGTGTAACCCGGATATAAGAGACCCGGATATAAGAGAAACCCGGATATAAGAGAGATTTTCTCTGGTCCCAAATTAGAGCCTGCGTTAATGTATATAAAATAGACCAAACCCTGATATAAGAGAAACCCGGATATAAGAGAGATTTTCACTGGTCCCAAATTAGAGCCTGTGTTAATGTATATAAAATGTATAGACCAAACCCGGATATAAGAGAAACCCAGATATAAGAGACTTCTTCTCCGGTCCCGAAAACTCTCTTATATCCGGGTTACACTGAATCATGATTCTTCTTGCCCGACCCTTCGTCACTTAGTTCCTTACGTCCTGCCAATACCTTATAAATAATGAACTATTTCATTTTGACGGCGTGAAAACACAGAAATGAGATATCAGAGGTAAGATAGAAACGTCTGTTTCAATGCAATAAAAAAGTTGTCAATTTCAAATCTTTTTATTTGTACCCCCTTACTTCTTAAAATAAGGATCAGCATTCATATTTATGATTGTTATTGCAATATTTTGTTAAAGTTATTAAGCCCAAATATTTAACGATGTGATAGAGGAATTCCTATGGATATTTTATTGTCGTAGAACTCGCCATGAGATGCTTCAATTATTAACTGAAAAATTAAGATTCATCAGAATATTAAAATTCGAAAACCGTGAACTTTTCGTGTGTCTTTCTAGTAAAATTATTCTTGTAAATAATTTAATAAAATAAATAGCGTTTAATATTATAGTTGTCACTTCTAGAGAAAAAAAAAAGAACGTATGAATCCAGTTTCAATTGTTTGAGTTTTATTAAATTTCTAAAACTACCTTTTAAAATCAATAAAAATTGACGAGTGAGTATGCAGTAATAGCTGTATCAAGAGAAAAACGTCCTTTCAACAAAACATATATATATATATATATATATATATATATATATATATATATATATATATATATATGGATATCGTCAACAATACTATCCTGAAGCATTGAACGTTTTTCAAGACAACCGTCCTGAGTATGACGATAAACTACATCCGGCAGCAAGACCTCTGATCGAGAGGTTTGAGGAGCATGGTACCAACTCTAAATTGCTGTTGTTTCCAGCTCAACCTTGATTCGGGTTGGTAATATTTGTTAGGGCCCCAGCTATGGGCAAATATGGAACCCCCTACCCACCCACCAAAAAAAAAAAAGACAAAAAAATCAACTGGTCATTTTATAGTAAAATGACAAAGAATACATTTTTATAGCAAAATGGCAATCAATACAACGCTAAAAAAACGGACAAAAATGCATTTTTATAAAAAAAAAATACCAGCAATACATTTTTATTGTGAAATTGCCAGCAATACGTTTAAAAATAACAATACATTTTATGATCTACAAACTATATATCTAAAATACATACCTTTACCCAGAAAGTATAAAATAAAATATTAAAAAATATAAATATTTATAAAATACTTAGATTTCGGCATTAAATAACATGCCGCTAAAGAAAATCAACCACTATGAACAGATAAAAATACCAACAATATATTTTCATAGTAAAAACAATACCAGCACTACATTATTGTAACAAAAAAAATTACCATTAATATATTTTTGAAAAAATACTACTGCTTGCAAGAAAATTAATTTTCGATATTAAATGATCCATTAGGAGTTGATATGTTGCAAAACAAATAAAATACATCTTTAAGACAAGTGTGGCCATAAATTTGGATAAGTGTCGCTTCAACATCTATAAGCTATGCTTTGCTTTGATTAGTATTTTCTTTGCTTTGTTTGATCGATTTATTCAGTGTTGTTGTTTGAAGAGATCGTGCTTTGCTTGCTATCTTCTCTACAATGTTGAAAGAGTCTTCCTCTTAAACTGGCTGCCAAGGAAGGCTAAGGAGCTCAGCCGACCGCGTTATTTAACTCATTGCTAGTAGAAGAAGAGTCCATGTCTGTTTCAAAGCCATTGTATAAAACTACTTCTGCCAGGATTTTGATCTAACTCTGCTAGCCGATTCCATTCTGTGTGCAGTCAAACGTTAAATAACCGCAGTTCCAAGTCTTTCGGAATTCGCATCTTAAATTTTTTATAAACGCACTGAGTGGGTGCGGATACGCGGAGACGTGCAGTCCTGTTAAAGACTGTACGATTGCTGAGAGAGATGGCGAGACGGGCCTTGTTTGCCGCGTCTTGAGGCGGAAAATATCCATTGCCTTTGATGTTTTATATCACAGGAAATTCTGGTCGTCTAAACAGAAAGAGCTTCCCGCCACAAAATGCATTGACTTGGACGGAAATTCCTACTTCCAGTGGTGATACGTCCAGTCACTTGAAAGGAAACACTTCATACGGACTGGAACTTCAATATTTTCGAAATTTAGTTGATATATATATATATATATATATATATATATATATATATATATAAATTTCTCAGAGTTAACCTGTACAAAAAAAATTTCTCACGGTTAACTTTTATAAATATATATATATATATATGTGTGTGTGTGTGTGTGTGTGATTCATGTATATATATATATACTAGCAGCATGGCCCGGCGTTTCCCGTGCTCGATTCAAAAATTGTACGACTCATACAGCAATCGCTATCACTTGACTTAAAATATTTTTACCCTCCCTTGCCTTTAAAGGAGTGCCCTTTGCCGTGCTGATGTTGCTACATGCCTTACTTCTTGTCTATCTCACACTGCGAATTTTTTCTAAGCTCTATACTAAATCTAAATAAATCTGTTACGTTAAAAGAACTAAACAAAATGAACACAAAACGATCAGCTTTAAAAAAGGACTCGTAACTGGAAAAACCAAATGAAAAAAGAATGTTAACAACAAATACTTTTTCACACCCAACTCAGTTCTGCGGAATCAGAATCAACGTTGAGTTTAAGCAAGCGAATGAGCCAATTGGAGTAAAGGGCCATGCAGATTTAAATTTTTCCCACTTGTGATGAATGCAGCTATCGATTTTTTTTGCATGCTAGCATGCTAGTTAACATTCGTGTCAGTCAGCTTTCATGCTGGCCAATAGAATCTTCCTGCCTATTTGTGGCAGCCAGCTATAGGCTCACACTCTGGCCAGTAGAAAATGGCCGCAAACTACATGAAAACTGCCGTAGAAGCATGGAAAAATCGATTATTTGCACTATCGATGGGAGTTGGGAAATGCAAAGTCGGTGTTGGCCTTCCCGCTAACTTGGAGCATGTGCATGAACATTTTGGTGCAAATCCGTCGAAAATTGCGGCCTTGCTATTTGTTACACACACACACATCCTGCCTTTTATAGATAGAGATAAATAATTCATGTGTACATATATATATATATATATATATAATTCATGTATATATATATATATATATATATATATATAAATAATTATTGATATATATATATATATATATATATATATATATATATGAACGTTTTTATATATATATATGGATATATTCGTCAACAATACTATCACTGAAGCATTGAATATATTTTTCAAGACAACCTGTCCTGAGTATGACGATAAACACACACACACTGTCGCCACACACACACACACACACACACACATATATATATATATATATATATATATAAATATGAATATATATATATCAAAACTTAGAGGCGACAGTCTGTTTCATGCTATATGCAATCGTCAGGCCACATATGCTGTTATTTTTCTCGGCTATTTATATATATACGGGTTAGTGGTGCATTGTGGGTATTCTATTATGGCGGTTATTTTTACCGGAAGTCGCTTTGTTTATTTATTTGGGTCAAATTATATTGCTCGTTTTATTTTTTTGTTTCTTATTTTATTTATTTATTTATTAACGTAGTAAAAATTTGTTTATATCACGTATTTAACAGTTTTGTTTTGGTTTGAGAATTTGATTAAAGCTATTTGTTCAATTTTGGGGTTGTTTGTTGTAGTTCATTCTAACTATTATTTTTTTTGGCGGGAACAGTTTTTAATTTGGGATTGGTTTGAATTTAGGTCAATTTATTTGTATATTTTTTTCTTTTCGGTTTTCGGTTTTTTAAGCAACATAGTATTTATTTATTTTATTTTATTTTATTTTATTTTTTATTAGTGTATTTGTTTTTTTTTTTATTTTTTCCGTTTTTCATTTTTTTAGGTTACGTAGTAAAAATTTATTTTCATGCCTGCATTTTGAGATGAGCTCGGATCTTTTATTTAATAATTTATTTTGGTCGGGGAAGGTAATGATAGCTATTTTTCCTCCAAGCAAAGTTTGCAAGTTTTTTGATTGGTTGTTGTAGGCTGATGACTTTTTTCCTTATCTTCCAAGATATTTTTGGTGTGATGTGCGTTTTGTTTTTTATTTCCCAGATATACTTAGAAAGCATAGTACTGTTCGTATATTTACTATTTGTGAA
>CAHIKZ030004663.1:1215000-1330000 GCA_903632075.3 Acanthosepion pharaonis
ATATTTTATTTAAGGCGACAGGCTGCTCTATTCGTCTCTGATATCGAGCACATTTTATCCCATAAATATAGCAGACCTTATTTCTTATATATATATATATATATATATATATATATATATATATATATATATATATATATATATATATATATATATGCGACTCGGTTCGAATCTCACTATGGTCAATTAATCTGATGTTATCAGAATGAATCATGGTCGATCCCAGCGTGCGGTACCTTTGAAAAGTGCATGAAAACCATACAACAGGTTGACCCAAGCCTTGTGAGTGAAATTGGGCAAATGGAACACTTAAGGGCCGCCGATAATTGTGTTAGCATGATCTACATACCTGTATATATATATATATATATATATATATATATATATATATATATATATATATATATATATATATGTATATATATATGTATATATATCTGTGTATATATATATCTCTGTATATATATATATATATATATATATATATATATATATAATGATTGAACAGTTTTTTAGTTTCTCGTATTAGATGAATATAAGTATAAAATCTTTTGTAAAGCAGAAAACTATTTAATTTAATTTATATATATATATATATATATATATATATATATATATATATATATATATATATATAAAAAAGGCTTAAACACTAATATTCCATGTTCATAATTTATTCCATTGGAATCGTAAATACGATCCAATTCATCAGACCTACAAATTCAAAAAGAAAACAGAAAAAACAACTCCGGAAATAAAAACAGAATTTAGAAAGTGTAAGTATGAGGAGGAGGGAGATTAAAACATAACAGAGAGAATTTCCACAAAGGAGAAGTTCGAAAAAAGAAACTTAACAGAGAATTTACCGTTACATCTCAGCCAACTCAACTGTTAATTGATGAGTTCTTGACGCCAGTCTAATGCTGCGCTTAAATTCAAAGAATCTAAGCCCCATAGCGAAGAGCCCAGCCGAACAATTACCATTTATAGAAAAGGAACAGAGAGGCAACTTTATATATATTTTTCATTGTATATTATAGACTTATTTTGTCTATTTATTTTTACATTGATCATTTCCAATTGTCTAATCAGTTTCTTGATGTTAAGACGCAATTCAAGGAAAGCGTTTTTTTTATTGAATTAAAAAGCATTAAAAAAAAACGCATTAATAATGACTTTCCTAATTACATCGTTGATGAACAAATTAGACGAATATTAGAAATATCAACATAAATCAAAAAAAATATAATACTTCGTAATAAAATGCATTCTAAATATAAAAAGAATGAAAAGTTCTAAAAAATCTCGTAAGTACTAATCTATTCCCCACTGATCTCAGTCAAAAAGTAAAACTTTTTTATATTATACTAAATCAACCAACTTAATCATCAGCAATAACTCTTCTCCATCAACTAGTGTTTTGGAAAAGACTAACATTGTATATCAGTTTAAATGTCCTTTGGGATATTGTTTTTCTGATAAGTAAATATAGGGTGACCCAAAAAAATGGGAACTTTTTAACAATCCAATAAAACCAAGAGTGATGGAAGAAAAATATTTTATTCATAGTAATTGAAACCTTAAAATATGCCATTTAAGAAACAATGATGAAATTTTCATTTTTTAAAAATTACGTCCTGTAGATGGAGTCCTCCTGTACGAATGCATTCTTGAAATCTGCTGTTGAGATTCCTCATTGACTGCTGCAACATCTCAGCTGGGATATTGTGAATTTCATCTTGAATTCTAAATGGCGAAATGTTTACTTGCTCAAGGTCACTGTCTCGCAGTGTTGCCACTTGTTCATGTCTGACAATACGCACTTCAAAAATTCCCGTTTTTTTTGGGGGGGGGTCACCCTGTATGTTGGCGTGACGACCACAGCAATATCAAGACGTCTTACACTTCATTTGGCAGATACAATTTCTATTGTACTATTGCACATCAAAAACACATTCCTGTTCACCTTCGCAATATAGGAAAATACTTGTTCACAACACCAATCTACTATAACAACGAAAATAATAAACAAAAACTTCAGATACTCGAGGCCCTCAAAAATCAGTCAACCAACACTCAACAAAATTTATTACGAATATAGCAACAACAATAAAGAGTGCATATAACACTTAATATCATTTTACATTTCTACCAATTTCCAGTCAGCACCTTTATATTGAAAAGCGTGTTTTGTAAAAAAAATCCCTAACTACAACGGATAGATTTAAAATTTGAAAATAACTATAACACAGAGCGTTCGTGGGTATTTTAAAAAATCACCATGACAACAGAATGCAGATTTTATCGCGGTTACAATAAGTTTCTCTTTGTAATTTACCCCTGAAAGATGCTCTTAGAGAAGGTCGAAAGTACTTGGGTTAAAAAAAAAAAAAAAACTACGGTGCCTTTCTTGATAAAATTCATCTCAACCTCAACAAATTGATTAGACAGCTGGAACGGATCAGTATAAAATTAAGTAGACACAATATGTCTATATTACTGAATGAAATATGCTTGAATGAAGAAATGCCGTTTATATATATATATATATATATATATATATATATATATATATATATGGGGCGGTATTTAAAATAGGATATAAAATCCGAAAAGGGTTGAAGAAATTTGATAAATGGAAAACCGTTTCAGATTTGATTACGCGTTTCGCTTTTCTAGGCTTCATCAGATCCAAAAAGGAAAGAAAGAAATGCGTGTGTGTAGTTGTACGTATGCCTAAAAAATAGATTATTAATATTGTTGGATAAGGATTTACCTTAAATTCATTTCAGGAAAGGTTACATGAATCTCTAGCTTTTGGGCCAATATGAAAATAAGATGAGGATTTACCTTAAATTCAATACGGAAAAGCTGGGAGAATATATTAATAACTTAAAGACATTTTTTATGTTTAACGTTCTTTTTTATAGATACAAGTATTTAAGTAAATGTTCTGTTTATAATAAACAGTATTAAATAACATTTACCGGCCTGAATGTCCGAGAAATTTTCATAGAAAATATTCGTCCTTTGACAGGATTCGAACCTGCATCCTATACGGAACCGTCATTTACGCTGACGTGCCTTAACCGTCTCGGCCACAAAGGAGCGTTCGGTAGGCAAGGTAAAATTTACTGCTTATGAACTTCAATCTTCCATGAATCTCGTACATTCATAACTGCTCTGGCGTATCAAATGTAAACAAATGACGTCATATATTAAGAAATGGACAAAGTCCGACAATTTATTATAAACAGAGCATTTACTTAAATACTTGTATCTATAAAAAAGAACGTTAAACATAAAAATGTCTTTAATAAATAAATTGTCGGACTTTGTCCATTTCTTAATATATATATATATATATATATATATAACAGAGAAATCCAAAATTACCTCATGAGTATAGACTATTTCAACTAACTTCGAATGTGTCAGCCTTATTCAGCTCATATATATATATATATATATATATATATATACAAAATTTAAAATCTACAGACATGCTAAGATTAGTTTCTGATTATCGAGATGAGCGTAAATATAAATCTCTCAGTATTATTATTATAATGATTATAAAATTTACAAATTAAACTGCTTTTTAAAATTGTTTTTATTCGTCAAAAATTAGAGCGTTTTAGCGATATTGTGCTGTAATTTTTCACACTTCGATGTGCCGTTTTTACCTATATTATAGAAACAAATACTCACGCACAAACAGGAATTGAATCATTATGAAATAAATAACCGTCTACAAGCGTTTATTTAATAATGATAAAATCTGAGTGAAAGGATGTCTCTCCAGACAAATGACTGTAATACATACATCTCTCTTTCTCTGTCTTTGTCTGTCTCTCTCTCTCTCTCTCTCTCTCTATATATATATATATATATATATATATATATATATATATACGTGTGTGTGTGTTGTGTGTGTGTATCAGGTCATCCCATAAGTTTTGTCCGAATTTTGAATAAAGAAAACAAGTGACCAAATGTTACATTTAATTACAGATTCAAGCAACAATGTATTTTCCCTGATTATCTATGACTTTCTTCCATCTATTAACAAGCTTACTAATTCCATTACTGTAAAATTCTTTTGGCTTTGATCCGAAGAACTCACAAATGTCAGTTTTAACCTCTTCCTGTATTACAAAAGCTGTTTCTTCCATATGATTCTGTAAGCTATGAAACAAATGGTAGTCTGAAGGAGCAAGATCTGGAGAATAAGGTGGATGAGGAATTTTTCCCAACCAAGTTCTTCGATTTTTTTGTGACGATTCTTGTGTGGGGTCGCATTGTCCTGATGAAACATCACCTCTTTTCGATTCACTAGAGCAGGTCTTTTTTCTTCAAAGGTTGGTTCAAACGCTCTAATTGCTGACAGTATATTTGAGCATTAATTGTTGCATTAGGTGGTAAGAATTCAAAGTGGATTATTCCTTGGCGATCCCACCAGATTGAAAGAAGAACCTTTTGCCCATGAAGTTCCCTTCTCGGCTGTGACTGGGGTCCTTCCCCTTTACCAAGCCACTGTCTATGACGCTTAACATTTCGATAAGAGATCCATTTTTCGTCGCCAGTTACAAGTCTATCCAAAAAAGGTGATACAAGTTGGCGAGAATGGAGAGAAGAGCAGATATCAACACGGGATTTGAGGTTGTTTTCAGACAATTCATGAGGCACCCATTTTTCAAGTTTAGGAACTTTTCCAAGTTCTTGAAGATGACGATGAACAGTTGTATGGTTTGAACTGAGAACCACTGCCAATTCCTAAACTGATAAAGCAGAATTTTCTTCAAGGGCTGCTTCAAGAAGTTTTTCATCAAACTCAACTGGACGTCTGGTTCGATCTTCATCTTCAAGGGTGATATCTCCACCTCTGAATTTTGCAAACCATCTTCTGCAAGTTCTTTCATTCACACATTCCTCTCCATAAACTGAGTGAATGTTTCTAGACGCTTTGGCTGCTGAGTTTCCTTTCTTGAACTCATAAAAAGTATTATGTGCCTCAAATGATTCTTGGGTACTTCCATGTTAGCAGGGTTTTAATCAAACAAAATTTAATTTTATTGTTCTCTGAAATAAAATTTGACTAGTTTAAATGCATCTAAACATAAAAAATAATGTTCAGCTCCATTAGACATTATAAAATACTTTAAATTTGTTCATTTTAACAAAAAGTTAAAATTCGGACAGAACTTATGGGATGACCTGATGATATATATATATATATATATATATATATATATATATATATATAATTCCAAGTTTGAATTAACCTCCTTCCATAAAAGTGCTCTATGCTAGTGCATTTGAATATTAATTCAATAACCAGGTAGGCAATGACTTGCCACTACTTTAAGTTTCATGTGTTTGCATACAATCTTCAGGTAGCCAGTAATATTTACCAACCTCCTCACGAGGTAGGATGTGAAACAAGGCCTAATTTAACGTGGGGCAGTCCGAGCTCGTAGGCTAGGCCAAAAATTCCCCGTAGATCACGCATAAACGAGGTCGGGTCTGTCTACCACCCCGGACGAGACTCTGCCCTTCGGAATAGCTTCGTCCGGGTTCCTCTCTGCCCGAAGGCAAAGAGTTCGACAACAGCTAAGAGCTGAGCACGTGGCCGGCTACAGCTGCCTAACTACCTGATCTTCAGGTAGCCAGTAACTTGTACTAATAAGATGATTAACATATACCACTGGACGAATACAATTTGACACGCAAACCAAACTCGCACAGTAGGGAAGGTAGATCATATATATATAAACACAGTCCACTTTAAAAGCATTGGAACGCCAAGACCATTTATTTTGTTTTGGTTGCTCACTGAAGATATTTTGGTTTAAAATCAGAAGATGAATTTGAGACAAAAGGTGAGAATTTCAGTTTTTTATTTCCTGGTATTTACATTTAGATGAGTTTAGATATATATTTCATTAAACATGGCAAGACAAAGAAGATTTAATTAATTTATGTTTAGTTTTTCCAGCATCCTTACTTTCTGTTCATTTTGTAGAAGTGATTATAGACATTTTCCCTAATTTTCATTGTCCCAAGTGCTTTCAGCCACATTATTAGCCATTTTCAAGACAGTTTTGTTTGCCACAAATCAATTAATTACCTATATCGAATATACTACCACCTCCTTGAGTAGGCCCCTCTCTTGCCTCTTATCAGATCAAAGTGCTATAAAAAAAATTCTATCAATCCACAATTTACAAGAACCCCGAAGAAAAATTCTGGTCGAAAGCTCTACAATTCTATATGAACCACATTAACGGAACCATCTCGCTATTAGAGAGGCCCTATATATTAAACATCTCTCTGCTGCTATCAATGTAGTGTTAAAAGTTTTTTTTTGGGGGGGGTGTAAATAGAAAGATGTCACGCGAGTTCCAACTGCGCTCAACACGCGAAACCTCGGAATAAGCGCTCCTATTCAAAACAACACAAAAATAAAATACAACAGTCAAATCATGAGGAAAATCTAACACCAAAATCAAAACCCTTTGAAAATGGCGTAAGAATTGTCCGAAAGCGCTTGAGTCCCTAAAAATTATGGAAAATTTCTAGACTCCCTTACACCTACAAAAAGGAAAAAGAATAATTAAATCCTCCCTGTCTGCCGTCTTTAATGAAAGACGTTTAAAAGAAAGATTGATGGCCAAAAATATATATATATATATATATATATATATATATATATATATATATATATATATATATATATATATTCTGTTTATACGTTATTTATATAGATACAAATATTTAAGTAAAATAACTTATAAACAGAAAGCATTAAAATAATAATTGATTTGGATTTCTATAATATATATATATATATATATATATATATATATATATATATATATATATATATAACCAAATGTAAAAGAACGAAAAATAAAAATTCAAACGTTCATAACATTAGGGCTCAATAAAACAATTAGTGCAATAAAATAAATAATATATATATATATATATATATATATAAGAAGAAGAAGAAGAAGAAGAAGAAGAAGAAATATAGAAGAAGAATGGAAAAAGAAACAATCTTTAGAGCGTATGTAAATATAAAGTGAACATTGAAGTCAACACTCGGAGGCGACAAGCTGTTTCATGCTAGACGCAATCGTCAGGCCTGTAGGGAAAACAGGATGTACGCTGAGTCCTTCTCTATAACAGACCCGTGAAAATACGTGAATACAGCTTTAAGAAGCGAAACTAAATTTAATAAATTATTTGACTGTTAATAAGTCTAAGAAGATGGCAGTTGTCGATTTAATCTATTCTCATCTTGATATATATATATATATATATATATATATATATATAGGTTTAATGTATATAAATTGAATTGGCTATGTTATTAGACTACAAAATAACTTCAATTTGTGATGGGGTGCACCCAGTATATTATACATGCATCTCATATGAAGTTGACTAAAGATCCACTTCTCACTGAGAGTTCCGCATGTATGACTCGGCTTCTCGATTTCACCTGCGGCACTCTATAGCCGTTGTGGTACCCGCCTACAAATGTAATAATCTATGTATAAAAGTACGCATATAAGCTCAAGGTTTACTTTGAGAATAAAATTTGGTTGCTTAGTTAATTATGGAGAAGTGGTTATCCGAAATGTACGCATACCTACTCTCGCCGTCTTGACATGCCAGTGACGAGACAAGATATCTAGTGATAGGACATAGTGGAAGGAGAATAGGGTTCGTGCTTTTACTAAAGCTATTTTGCATAAGTTAGACATTAAGTGCTTCAGCCTGTATTTGAACTCACTCTACCGACTCCGTCTGCTGCGTCGATATTTCTTACACTACCTCGCGCAGAAATCTAAATCGCATATATATATATATATATATATATATATATATATATATATATATATATATATATATATATATATATATATATATATATATGTCTGTCGTCGACACTCTTCTCGCAACATTGTTACTTTTCTGTATAGAAAACTGCATCTTTCTTTTCTTCTCAATTTTGGCCGCCTTCTTGGGCGCTCTAATCACACGCTCGATAGCGTTTACCGCGCATATGGTGCTGTCACACGGCATTGTGGGAAGAACCTTTCGACGCTCCTGAATACGAAATCAACTTCACGCATAAATCAGTGTCCAAAACCATCGGTGCCACGTCCGAAATGTTTTCTCTGCAATGCTTTGAATTGTGCTTCCGCGCGGCAAGAAAGTGCGAATTCCAAGCGTATTAATGTCTTCTGTTCGAATGGAAGAGATAGACAACTAAAGAAAAGAAAGAGAAAAAAAAATTAAGTATAAGAATAAAGCCGCCATGTTTCTTTTATGTATGAATTAAAAACTTCACATTTCGCGTGAACTTCTCCAAATTTTAAATCACTATAAACTTAGATGTGTGAAACCCATAATCAAGTTTCTTGGCTAAAAAACAAGCATTTTTTAAAAGTCTTTTACTTGTCATTCTCTCGGCGTTAGAGGTCATTGTAGTTATAAAAGATTTGTATAAATTATCTATACTGCTTCCAAAGTTTATCGCATCCATTAGAGTTAAGATCCACAAATACACTTATTTGCTTGTTAAAAAAAATGTTATTAAAGTTTTCATTTATATATAGTTTGTCACTTTTTAAAATCATTTTATTTTGTTTTGTTTTTTTTTCAGGTAGATGATAAAAGTGCTTATTATTAATCCCCGACTTTTAATGAAAATGTCAATAGCGCAATTTGTATCCTGACCCCTTGTTGCCTTCCATCAAGCGTTCTATTGCGCCTTCTCGGGCTAACATTTTCCACTGACATAAAATGGGAAGACGATATTGAATCAATTGCTAGGTCTGCTGCTAGGAAAGTCGGTTCACTGTGTCATGCTAGGCAAATTTTTCTCTCCAGAATCTATCTTACAAATTTATAAATCTACCATTCGTCCTTGCTTTGAATATTACTGCCACATCTGGTCTGGTGCTTCTGCTATATATTTAGAGATTCTTGATTAGATCCAAAGAAGAATCTGCAATGTTATGGCTCCTGACCTGGCTTCTTGCCTTCAGTCACTTTCCTACCGTCGTAATGTAGCTTCACTGTACATTTTCTATAAATATTTTCATGATAATTGTTCTAGCGAACTTTCGTCTTAGGTAACTAGACTTTATGAATCTCAGTGCAGTACTCGATTGGCGGCAAGGTCTCATCATTTTACAGTGAATGCTAACAGTTTCTTCTCTCGCACTTGTCGCTTGTGTAACTCTCTTCCAGCTTCTAACTTCCCGGTCAACTTTGATCTTCAAGAATTTAAATATAATGTCAATCGTTATCTTCTGTCTTCATAATTCTTGACCTTTTATTATTTCCTCTCCTTAATAATGATTTTCTTTCTTTTTTTTTTCTTCTTTTTTCGCGTACTCTCTAACCTCCGTAACCTCTTGCGTCTTAGTGGTTCTATTGCCTTGCTTGGAGTGAAATGATTAAAAAACGAGGGCCAAATCTGACCCACATGTCCAGCGGAATCACAGTATAAAGTATGAAAACGAAACCCAGCCCTGTTAACATCCGCGCCTGGTGCAAGAAGTTAGAGAAAACTCGAACTGGATCGTCTAGATGGTTACTGAATGACGTTATTGTATAGATGTCTGAGAAGGAAGGAAGTGTAGCTTATTAGGATACGTAGGATAGATAACGATTGACACTAGAATTAAAGGCATTAAGATTGTAGTGATCGGGCAAGAATCCTCTCGGAAGTCAGCTCGACAAGGTTACCATTTTCTGGAAGAAACTCTCTGAATGGAACGGACTCCTTACCAAAGGAATACGAAAGGAATAAGGACGTGGAATGTCGTGTCCTAGCTGTAAGGGGCCCAACAGCGAATGAATAACGACGTTTCGCTTGTGAGGAAAGTGGCTGTAGAGTGGAAAATAATTGCCCACAAAGGTATGTTAGAATTTCATATCAAGTTGGAAAGTACTTAGATGCTGGCTGAAGATCGTCGAGAATGATGGACTTTATTTTGCAGCATGAATATTGTTGTTCTTTTTCCGCTTCCTAAGTGAGTCAGGACTTTCTGGCCAACCTAATACTAAACAAAATTATAGACTGCGAAAAATTGCTTTGTCTTGTTAGCAATTTGTAAAACATTTGTCAAGGAAGACGGGTTTAACTAAGATTTCCTTTTATAGAATGTGTTTGAAAGTAGAAAAATATTTTAGTGTTATTTGAATGAAGGCTAATATGAAATGCGTATGCGCGTTTTCTAACCTTATGTCCCGTGTTCGGAACTCGCCATGATCGATTTATTCACATTCATATTTTTTCACCGTTGAAAATTGCATGAAAAAACATACAACGGGTAGACCCAAACCTTGGGTGTGAGATTGGGTAGACTGGACCGTGGTATAGTCAGCATCCTTCTGTAGAACCACATTTATGTTGCTTCAAGTCTCTTCTTCGTCTTTGCAGAGATTGTCCAGAACTCACTGCGATATAAGAGAACAGATATCACGTAACAGTTTAGTACTTATTTCCTTGTTTCTAGTGAAGTTTTTCTATATCTGTTGTGGTAGGATCCACCTAATTTGCATAGTGGGAAGAGAGAGGGAGGAATCAAGAGATTCAATCCAGAGACTCTGCCCGACTGCAACTAAGTCAACACATTCTCCAGGAACGGTCTTACCAGGAATATACAAAAGACTATATGTAAATATTGTGTACACTTTCTTGTTTCAATACATTTTGTTCTAAGTACATTTTGTGTTGCATTATTATTCCATGCATTAGTCAAGTTTCAACAATATCTTTATACTCTGCTTAGCTTTTGGAAGGTATCTTTGACTATCTCAACACGTCTTCGGATTTCAGTACCACAATTTCTGTCTTCTGTTAAAACACTCCCCAGATATTTAAATTTCCGCAATTGTTTGTTTCTATTATACCCGATTTGCAATTCACACATTGAACTCATTCTTTTGCTAGCATAGGTGCAGTATGGATTTCGCAGGCATGTGTAAAAGGGTTTGGCTAGTCGCCCTGGGATACGGATATGATCAGAAATAAGTTGTCGGCTATTTTTCATGTGAAAAATTATTTCTTTCTTACTTACTCCAGGTTGTTCCGTCTTGTAATTAGTATCGATTCATTGAAGTACAGGAAGCATAGTAAAAAAAAACGGAAAATTTAGTATTACTGTTTTATCTTTCAGGAATAAATGACCTTGAATAACCTTGAATAAATTTCTTGAATTTTCATGACCTTGAATAACCATTCGAGTCTCGCATAATTACTTAACTCTCATTGGTTCTTTTAAGATTAATTGCTGCTCGGTCTTGTGACACGCCATTTAAAGGTTATTTGCAGACAGCATTCGTCTTTCGTTCTGCCCTTCTCGTATTGTTAAACTGGTTTTGAGCGTCAAACTATCGTACTTTTCAAAGAAAAACATCCGACGTATGGATTGACGAAATGCGCCGAAATTCTTCCTGGATTGTTCAGTCACATCAGTCGACACCATTTTTCAACGGTTCTCTGACGTCTTTCTGAATTTACCTATTTTTTTTTTTTTTTTTTTACTAGGCACCCTGTTGTACCGAAGAAGGTATTTCTTGTGACGAGGTTCAACGTTTTGAAGTGATGAATCTTATGTACGTATCATTGTAGTTGTTTTGTGTTAGAATAACTAAAGAAAATATTTTTGTCCACTCTGTTTATTGTTTCAAATAGGCCATTTTTGTAGTGGGGGGGCGGATTGAGGAAAAACTAGCGTTTTGATTGGTTTTAAATTGCTAGTTGGTGATGATATTTTTTATCTCTAAATTGTGTACAGGTGGGCTTCTTCAGCAAGCTAATCTAGTTTTAGATGTAAGGAAAACATCTGGCTCTGAGCCCAGTGAAATTTAGATGTACGACATGTCTTTTTCCGAACACATAGACTACGTCAGACTTTATTATACAAGTGAATGTTCTCATAACCAAATTGATAATAATCAACCGTTGTTGGTAACATTTTCAAAATATATTTGTACATCCTGAATTTTATATGGACTACTGTTATCTATTTTTATTAGATATACACGATGTCCCAAGATAATATATTGGGTTGGTGCATATTTATCAGGCGTTTTTAAAACAATATTTATTATGAAAAAAGAAACATAACGTTTCAACAATATTATTTTTAAATGATTATTCCGGAGCTTATCAAGACGCAATTTTAAAACCTGAAAAATAAAATAATATTTTTATTTAAAAAAGTAAACAAAACAGCAATTGTTTTTAACAAATAACTCGCCTAGAAAAAACGACTGATAATTATGCACCAACCAAATAGTCACTTTTTTAATTTTGTCATCAGTTTGAATATTTATACACATGCTATTCTGCTTACTGGGTGTGCACGCATGCGTACTTTAAGACAGCCAGATAAACACCTGGAGGCCACTAAGACTCTGAAAACGAAGCAGGTTTGTCGAAGGTCAAAAGGGTAAAACTAGAAAAATAAATAAATAAATATATAATTGGCAAGGGAAGAGGAAATGTAACAAGGAAGACAAAACTGAGTAGCCTAATGGTCAAAGGAAAGCAGAAAATTGCTTGCTACAGGAATACATTACATTACTTCATTGCAAATTCTGAGAAAGAAAGAAAGCTACAGCGTGAAAACAGTGAGCAAAGAGCCAACAAGAGGTGTTCACGTGGAGGGATACACAATAGCAAATCAAATGCATTCAAAGATGGCCATCCTCAAAGAAATGTTTAAATAATGCGATATTAAAGGGTATAAATGCAGAGAGAAAGGATTTCAATAGTCATACGCCGGTGATGCCATCGCAAGGGACAGATTATGGAGGATAAGAAAATGCATGGAGCGCGCATCCCGAGCCTGCCTCTTCATCAAGATATGGGTTAATTAGTAAAACTGATGTAATGGAATAGACTATAACCTCCATGAGTGACTACACTATAGGTAGTAACTACCTATAAGTAGCTGTAAGTCAACGGACTACGGAGACTAGCTGCGACCTGTTCCAGCTAAACAGACGAACTCTCTGCCGTCGGGTGGAGAGAAACCCGGACGAGTCTCGTTCGGGGAGGTAGACTGCCCCTGAACCTGTTTATACGGGTTCAAAAAGGGAATATTTTTGGTCGAGCCTACGGGCTCGGGGAACCTACGTTAAACCGGCCTTGTGCCACATGCAACCCTCGTGGAGTGGGGTAGCTAAATATACCAGCTGCGACCTGTTCCAGCTAAACAGTCGAACTCTCTGCCTTCGGGCAGAGAGGAACTCGGACGAGACTCTGCCCTTCGGCATAGCCTCGTCCGGGGAGGTAAACAGACCCGAACCCGTTTATGCGGGGTTATGGGGAATTTTTGGCCGAGCCTACGGGCTCGGATTGCCCCACATTAAATTCGGCCTTGTGCCACATCCTACTTCGTGGGAAGGCTGGTAAATATTACTAGCTGGGATCTGTTGAGTTGATTAAGCGAAAACTACCGACTTTCCAATATTAGCACTCACTACTGGATTGACTTGCGACGACCTTGTATAACTGTTACATTTATTCGTATTGTACTGGGTTTTTTTACAATAAAACTTTACTTATTTTATCCACCTTGTTTTTCAGGTATATATCCCTATTAGCACGGAATATAACAAAAACCTGTATCCCTAGAGCATTATTATCGCAAAAAAGATTCTTACAATCTAAAAATATTTTCTGGATTTAAATAACCCGCAAAATTTTATAATCCGTAGAAAACATATCAATCAAATAATTAAATGAAAAAAAGACGAAAGATTCTATTTTGGTAAATTGAATTTGTTATGGTCCGATTCCTTGTACCACGGTGATAGTCCAAGGTGAAACCAATAAAGAAGAACTCGAACACAGTTATGGAATAACAAAGATATATTACAAACAGGAATATATACAGAGAAGTAGAAGTGTTAGTATGAACAATCAGGTTTAGTAGAGAGAACAATATAGTCTCGACCAGTATCACTATTCCAATGTCTTGCAGTAATTGTCTGAATACGACTCTGTTTCGGACTGCCTCTGACTCAACTCTTGACTTGAACTACTGACTCGATATTCAGTCACCCCCCCCCCAATGGGGCACAAGGTCGGTTATTTATTGTGGATTCTCCGAGCCCGTGGGCTCGTCCAAAAATATGCCCATTGAACCCGTATAAATGGGCTCAGAGCCGGTTTACCTCCCCGAACGAGAATCCTCCCCTCGGCGTAGCCTCGTTCAGGTTCCTCCCCGCCCGAAGGCAGAGAGTACAACCGAACAGTCGTTCAAGACTTAAGCGACTGACAATATTCAGTCAACCCCCCCCCACGAGGGTGTCATGTGGCACAAGGTCTTTTTAACGTGGGCATTCCCGAGCCATTAGGCTCGGCCAAAAATAGCCCATTTGAACCCGTATAAACGGGTTCAGGGCCGGTTTTACCTTTCCGAAGGAGACTCCGCCCTTCGGCGTAGCCTCCTTCGGGTTCCTCCCGCCCGTAGGAAGAGAGTTTAACCGAACAGTCGGTTCAGACTTGAACGACTGACGATATTCAATCACCCCCCACGAGGGTGTCATGTGGCACAAGGCTTTTTAACGTGGGCAATTCCCAAGCCATTAGGCTCGGCTAAAAAAGTAGCCCATTTGAACCCGTATAAACGGGTTCAGGGCCGGTTTAACCTCCCCGAAGGAGACTCCGCCCCTCGGCGTAGCCTCCTTCGGGTTCCTCCTGCCCGTAGGAAGAAGAAGAGAGTTTGAACCGAACAGTCGAGTTCAAAAGACTTTTAACGGGAGTTGAACGACATTTGAACAACGGGTATTCAGACTCCGCCCTTCGGCCACTCCTTCACTGGGGCAGTTATGTGACACAAGGTCGGACAATATTGTTTATTAGGGTTTTCCGAGCCCGTGGGCTCCGGCCCTTCCAAAAAATATGCCTGTTTCAGAATATTTGGGTGTCTGAGGACAGTGCAGATGATTCAGAAAAGTTTGATGAGTCTAATGGTGATTACGAAGGTGTTTTTGAGTGATCACTAGTGATGGCAACACTATGCCACCATTCATCTTCCCACATGGCCTCAAACTCAACACGAAGGTCTACATCAAGTGCCTTGAGGAGGTAGTACTGCCATGGGTCAAGAGGATGGCTGCTGGAAGAACATGTGTCTGGAAACAGGACTCTGCACCATGCCACACAAGCAGAAGAATCTAGTCATTGCTGTCAGATAATTTCTGCGACCACATAACCCCTTGCATCTGTACACCAAACTCCCCAGACTGAAACCCCCTTGATTATTATGTGTGGGGCGTGGTTGGGTGAGAGATCAACAAAACTCCTTGTAACACCAAAGATGAACTGAAGGCAATGATTTTGGTAGCATTCACCAACTTAAACAAGGAGACCGTACAGAAGAGATGCAGGAGATTCCGAAGTCATTTGTGGGGGAGGGTAGCTGAAGCCAATGGCGATTTTGTTGAATTCATTTACTCTTTAGTATTTCAAAATATTTTTGTGTAATTTTAGTAAATATATCTGTTAAAATGAGATGTCAGTATTATTTTCATTTTATTTGCATAATTTAGACGACGATGTAGATTCGTTCAATTGCTCGAGATTTTCAAGTTTCTTAAAACTCGGCTCGTATTTGAGTCGTTCTTTGTTTAATTCTTTCGGCGTAGCTGGTCGGGGCATCCCTCTTACAACTGTTCGAAGAAGTGGGGCTGTTTGTACCTTTACCCGTGGGTGTTTTCGGGAACAGAGGTCCCGCTGTCTGGAGCTTTCCATTGGTCTTACCAACGACCTGTCATGCCCCTTTTCCTTCTCCACAAACGGCGGGCAAGGGCTTTTCGGGGAATAAGGGCTGTGAAATCTACCAAACTGTGGGTTTTACCGCACCGATCCTGGTCGCAAGCATGCCCACTACAGGCGAGACAGAAATAACAGAGTCGGCCAAAATGGGTATTTACTTTGTCGGGGACCATAACTTCATAGGCTTTCTTCTCTGGGCAGGAAGAGGAGAGGTGACAGCCTCTCCCCACTTCCAGCAAGCTGGTTTGCGGCCAGTCACAATGGATGGCATTTTCTGGCCCTCTACATCCAGACATTTGGGAAAGGAGGTGAAGGCATTGCGATATAACATTAATTCAAAGTTCCATTCCCCGTGCAAGTCGTCGGGGGAAGCACTGATTATCTGCGCAATTTGAACAAGTTAAGCTGTCAAATGCTCCCCTAACATCTGAGGAGGGACTCGAAATACTGAAACAGGTTCTTCTCCTGCCCTCATATTCGGTACTTAATATGAGGTCTTTCATTATCAGGATCCGATTCGAAGCTTCCACACAGTCAAAAAGCAAGGGAAACTGTATGTCCCACATGAAGTAACCTTCTCCTCTTAAGACTCTTTGAGGATTAACGCCCGGAGACGTTAATGACTTTATAACGGTGTCTTTTGTGGAGCGACAAATTATTCTCGAATACTTGTTGTCCACAAAGACAGACACAATTCTTTTTTCAACCTTATGTAATTCCTCATGGTCTACTAAAAGCCCATCTTCTTTGATAAGATGTGCGTAACTCTTGGCTCTTTCTAGGAACTCCCTCATATTGATAATGCACTTTGGTGGGGACTTCAGCATGCGGGCGAATCCCCATCTGCTACATTGTCGTTTTTATTGCTGTTACTGTTGTATTTTATCCGAATTTTGGTCTTTTTCGGCCACCATACTTTTTCTAATTCCTTAATTGGTCATTTAACTTTGTTGTTTCTTTGTTAGTTTCAGTTTTTTGTTTATTTTTATCTGGTGAGTCTCTTTTTAGACCAAAAAAGAACTTTTTTGTCCAACCTAATTTTGTTGGCCATTTTGATTTGTTTGAACAAACTTCTCTTCTATACATATTTTTTCTTGCAAAACAAAAAGGGATTTTGCCTTTTTAAATAACAAAGCAAACGGAAAAGAAAACAAAAATTAAAAATTAAAGATGTTAATTAAACAAAATTACTTCTACAAGGAGAAGAAAGCAAATACACACGAGAACAGAAAGACAAACCATAAATGCTCGTCGGTAAAAAAAATAAATCTACTTAAATAAATAAGTCAACGTAGAAAAAACAGTCAACCAATAAAAAATAAACCCTAAAAATACAAATGACATTGAAAAGAGGGAAAAATTAAACAATGGAAACGCGAACAATAATATCAGAAAAAATAGACAAAAACTAGGTAAAAAGAAAAGAAAAGGTTCGAAGATAAAAGAATGAATATAATTAAACAAATAAATCAACGTAGAAGGTTTTTTTTCCTTCTAAAAAAATAAAATAAAACTGCAAATCAATGCAAAATAGTGTGAAAGACATGTGCAAAAGAAATAAAAATTTGCCAAAAATTCGAAATAACTCAGAGAAAAAATTAATTGAATTACACTAAGAAAAGTGTTAACGGTGGGAGTTTACGAATAAAGGTATGCGTTTCTTAACAAAACAAAATTGTCGAAGTAACACGTAAAATATTAAACCAAAAATAAACATAAACAACTAAATGCAAACGAAAGCTGGGTGTGGGTTAAGGAAAAACACGGGTAGAAAAATAAAAGTGACAAACAGGATAGACCAATTGATACGAAAAAGATTAAGCAAATAGATTAAGCAAAAATACAAAGAGAAATATGCTAAAAATAAGAAATTTAGCTTATATCAGTTATTCTAATAACAAATAAAGAAAAAAGTAAAAATTCAATTTAAAAGAATAAGTTAAATCAATAAACTACTGAAATTAAAATTACACTAGAAAAAAAAATAAAAAAATACGACTTATAGTCAAGAAGGGTGAAAAAGTTGCAGGAAAAAGTAAATTAAAAAAAAGAAAATTAAAAAACAAAATAGTCAGTAAAAAACGAAAAAAAAAAACAAACCTAACAGTTCTTTGTGGACAAGAAATAAACCGTGGTTTCTCAGTAGCGTGTCAAAACACGTCTAGCTGGACTTCAAATGGTCTGCAAAGACAAACGATCCTAGCAGAAAAGTACAATAGAGCATTGCAACTCAAAGTGGCCCGCAGACCGGTGCCGGTACACGAACCATTAGCTATCAGCACGCGGCCAGTATCCAGGCCAGGCTAAGGAATCATTTTTAAAGATTAAGGTTATATAATTTTTGTTTTTGTGTTAATAAACTGCTAATTTTATTATTAATCTTTCATGTTTTAATGTTGAATTATTTTTTGCTAAATAAATGAAAGATAAAAAAAATAGTCAACTTTTATTTTATTCATTATATATTTCGTTTCCGGTATAAATTAATATTACCACGAAATATTACAGGTACGTGACACACTGAGAAAAAAAATGCCGGTCCGCCATATCAGATAGTTTGAAAAGCACTGCCATAGAGAAACATTCATCAGAACAAGTACCATGGAATTATTTATAGAAAAGGCACAGGAAAGCTACATTACAGAGGTGGAAAAGTGACTGAAGCCGACAATGCTTGACGGAGGCATTCAGAAAGCTGCTTGTTGAATCATGAAAATTTGACTTGCCACTGGCTAAATATTAAGGAAAAACATTTTGAGAGGTGTTCAAGCACTCCACCGTACTAACGGGGAATTAATACCAATTTTATGATGAAAACATTAAATTGTTCCATAAACTCTGATAAAATGTATTTTATTGTTCCGAATGACCGTGCTGGAAGCAGTAAATGTTCTCCCCTATTAACCGACTGCCAAGATTTTATAGACCGTCGGAAACAGAGCCTTTTGGGATCTAATTAATGAATCTCTCGATTACAACTAATAAGAAGTGAAGGTGAAAAGAGCAATTATTTCATTTCTCAAATGATTTTAATTAACTCGGCACCCAGTATTAATGAAAAAAAAGTTGTTTTTTTTATTTAAATAACTATTCTGTAGAAGTGTTTCTCAAAGTATGTCTCTTACTGCGGAAAATCATATGGAATATAGACTAATATTCATTTTTCTATCTAGCATCAGTGGGAACCAATTATGCTTTCTGTTATGGTCCAGGTTAGGACCAAGGAAGAACAACACGAACACGAGAGTAGAAATAACGAAGTTATATTACACGAAATAATAATACAAGATGTGGAAGGTGTTAGTATGACTGTCAGTCTGGTTTAGAGTGAACTACTATCGGCTCGACTCGATTCGGTATCTAGCCACCCCTCCACGAGGGTTGCATGTGGCACAAGGCCGAGTTTAACGTGGGTTTCCCGAGCCCGTAGGCTCGGCCAAAAAATGCCCTTAGAACCCGTATAAACCTCCCCGAACGAGACTCTGCCCTTCGGCGGAGCCTCGTCCGGGTTCCTCTCAGCTCAGAGGCAGAGAGTTCGACCGTCAAGCCGAGCTTCTCGGCTTGATTCGACCCTCTCTGTTGAGAGGCGTAGTATACATAGTGTTAGCAAGACTTCATTCTGTAGTTATAGGTAAGGACCCATGGCACTTTCTAACCGAAAAATCTGCATAGTATTAAAGGGAAATTTTCCAAATCGTCCTTCTTCATGATGTGCCCCAGAATTTTCAACTTTCTTTTTCTGATTATAAGAATGTGTGTCTTCTTAACTCTTTTTTACATCAAAACTTTCTCGTTGCCAACGGTTCCTGTCCATGGTATTCTCAGCATCCTTCTGTAGAGCCACATCTCTGTCGCTTCGAGTATCTTCTACATCTGTATTCATGCCGTACAGGAGGATAGATAGATAACTTTTCATTGTTTCTAACAAAATGTTCTTGCCCATGTTTTCCTTAGTTTCTGGAAATTCGCTATTTTGAGACGTCTTCGGATCTCAGTGTCACACTTACCTGTGTCCGTTCTTACTCAGATGGTTAAATTCAAGCCATAGCTGGCGGTGAGAGAACAGACGGAGTCATGATTTACCAAAGGATAGTGCGAAAGAGAAAGTGAAAGCAAGAGGATACCAGTTCAAATAAATCAAATAAAATCAAATAAATTTCTGATCTCAGGAATTCACAGATAGATAGATAGATAGATAGATAGATAGATAGATAGAAACAGACCTTTAAAAAAGCGAGAGACCAATATATAAACATAGATAGAAACAGACTCAAGAAATAACAAGCTAAGAACGGAAGACAGGCAGAGAGCGAGATGATTATTAACAGAACGCGAAGTATTAGAACATACCAAGAAAGAAACAAATAAACAGACATAGTTATATCTTCAGTTTATTAGAATAATTATTAAATGCATAATAGATAGATAGATAGATAGATAGATAGATAGATAGATATGAACAGACTAAGATACATATGAACAAACTTAGATAGATAGATAGATAGATAGATAATGAACAGACTTAGATATGAACAGACTGAAATAGATAGATAAATATATATGAACAGACTAAGATGCATATGAACAAACTTAGATAAATAGATAGATAGATAGATAGATAGATAGATAGATAGAACAGACTAAGATACATATGAACAAACTTAGATAGATAGATAGATAGATAATAATGAACAGATAGATGAACAGACTAAAATAGATAGAATAGATAAATATATATGAACAGACTAAGATACATAGAAACATAGATAGATAGATAGATAGATGGATAGATAATGAACAGACTTAGATATGAACAGACTGAAATAGATAGATAGATAGATAGATAGATAGATAGATAGGGAGGTGTGTAAACATGTCTGTTGGGCGAGGATGTGAAAGGCACTCCAGAGATTAGAATGATCTCTACCTGGAATGTCCACTATTTTTACGCGGTATTTGTTTTTTTGGTTTGTTTTTTTTGTTTTGTTTTTTTGTTTTTTTTGTAAATTTTGTACAATAATCATTTGTATCGTAAATACCCAAAATAAAGGAACATCAAAGGAAAGGTCAGTGTTTGCGATTTTCATAATGGCGAAGAAGACAGGACGATGTAGACGACAGAAGAAAACATCCCAGTCAATCAGTCAGTCCGGCGGATGATCAGTCATAAAGTAGAAAAGATGAAAGATAATTAAAGGGGAAAATATAAAGAAAAAAAAAAAGAAAAGAAAAATATTCCAAATTAAATAAGATCGGGAATCTAACGGATCAGAACCGGATGTAACTAGCTGACCGTAACCGAACCCACTGAAGCAGAAATGGAATGATCGTCTGATGTGACCAGACACAAAATGACTTCCGCTCTAGTGAGTTTCATATATATATATATATATATATATATATATATATATATATATGTATGTATGTATGTATGTAATTTTTATATATATTATTTGTATATTATATATGCGCGGTACTTATTGGAAAGCGCTCAATATCAACGATAGGGCTAGCATATTTAGTTGCGTTGATGTGAATTTCTGATCCTGGGTTTCACGTCCTGTGTGCGTGTATGTGTGTCTGCGTACTTACGAGTGGCATTCCGACGACAATTTCTCCTCCCACTACTATAAAACACCGATATACGCAGCCATAAATAAATGCAAAACTTCAAAATTAATCAGTTTGTCTGACGATCGCAAGGGACGTGAAACCCAGGGTCAGAAACTCACATCAACGCAAATTTATATATATATATATATATATATATATATATATATGTGTGTGTGTGTGTGTGTGTGTGTGTGTGTGTGTGTGTGTGTGTGTGTGTGTGTGTGTGTGTGTGTGTGTGTGTGCAAAATATATAGAAAAATAGGAAAGAATATGTTAGGTAAATAATCCGAAGTTCTTTAGTATTTTTGTTTTTATTTTTTAAAAAATAGAACCTAAATTATAATTTTGAAACATGAGAACTATTATGTAGCGAAGGAATCATATTTTTTTAAAGTAATTATATATATATATATATATATATGTATATATATATATAATCACTTCACGCCAATCACCAGAACGTAATGGTTTACGGAGTGAAAGAGAATAGTAATGGTAATATGAACCGTTTACCTATAAGGAAACATTTTATTTAGAAAAAAAAACCGGTTTCTTAAGTCTAGTCGATGCTATCGCTCTTTCCAGTATTTATGGGAGTTTCCTTCCTAACCATTTGTTTAAAGTCGTGTGGAATGTCAACATCTTGATTATATCATTATTTTCTCTTTGAGTTACATGTGCTATCCATTTTATTTGTTGCTGCTGTTGGAAGTCTCCAACTGATGTCGTTTCGGTTATTTAGTACAGATTATGAATATGGGTGTGTATGTAAGAACTAACATGCATACGTCTGTCTGTCTGCCTGTTTGTTTGTCTGTATGTATGGATGTTTATGTAAACGGGCGCGCGGCTGAGTGGTTAGAACGTTCGTTTTCTGACCATGACCCGGGTCCGAATCACACCATGGGCGATTTGTCAGGAAATTTTCCTGATGTTATCGGTCGGGGGGGGTGATCCCAACGGCACCTTTGAAAAATGCCTGGAAAACCATACTACGGGTTGACCCAAGCCTTGTAAGTGAAACTAGGTAGATGGAACTCTTGAGTTCCGTCGATAGCTGTGCTAGCACCAAGCCACAAGTCATCGTGGCCGAGGGCTTGAAGGTGTTGGCCTTGTTCAAATTGTTGATCACGCTAGATTACACGCTCTCTTCAAGAAACTGTAACTAAGGTCTGTTCAGTATAGATGCAGTCTAAACCACAGGTTGGCTCTGTGGGTGTTGGACAAGCACAAATATGCTTGAACGAGAGTCTGTAATAGTTGGCCTAGTAGACGGATATCCTCGAATACGAGTGACCAGCTATTATTATTATGTAACAAACACAGAACATGTACCCTATATACCACCAGGCGAGTCGTATATAGGGTACTCATTCTACAAACTACAGCCACCGAGCGCCTGAAGATTGTGTGAAAACGAATGAATCTACCAGTCGTAGTCAGTCATTGCCTACCAGGATTTCTACTGTAATATATATATATATATATATATATATATATATATATATATATATATATACATCTACCTGGATTCTTCGTCTTGGAATTTTTTTTTTCTAAAAATATACATGTATGGGTATTTATATATTCTGCCTATGTATGTATATTTTCCACTAATATTATCTATATATATATATATGTGTGTGTGTGTGTGTGTGTGTGTGTGTGTGTGTGTGTATGTGTGTGTGTGTGTGAAAATATATAGAAAATAGGAAGGAACTGGTTAGATAAATAATCCAAAATTCCTTAGTATTTTAGTTATTATTTTTTAAAAATAGTGCTCGATACAAAAGTAGAGCATAAATATAATTATTAATTTAAAGATATGATTCCAACTCGCGACATAAGAGGTTTATTAACACCCAACACACGCCTACCCAATTTAAACAATTCGCCCTAGCTGTTACCATGGAAATTTTGATTTCAATTATTAAAACACGTAAATTTCAGAAATACGTTGTTCCAAAAAAATTTCGCTTGAAGATGGAACAGAGCTTACTTTAACTCAATTTAATTAAATAATTATATTGAAATTTTCGGCTCTTGTTTTGAAACATGAGTCCTTTTTTATGTCATGAGCTGGAATCATATTTTTAAATAAATAATTATATATATATATATATATATATATATATATATATATATATATAGAGAGAGAGAGAGAGAGAGAGAGAGAGAGAGAGATAGATAGATAGATAGATAGATAGATATGAACAGACTAAGATAGATAGATAGATAGATAGATAGATAGATAGATAGGAATTGTCACTAAGCTGATTGATGCTACGTTCAGCACCTCGACTCCGAAGTTTCGTAGAGAAAATCAAAAGGAAGAAAAAGGAAAAGGTAGAGAGTATAAGAGAGTCAAGGAAATGATAAAGAGGAAAAATTACCACGACGTTCCACACATACCTACATACACACACTTCGTATTTGCCGGCCGTCATTTGTACCTCGTGACTATCTCATCTAAAGGGAGAAAGACGCCATTTGCAAATGTTTGCTATTTATTCTCATGAAGATGTTTTAATGTGGTGAATATATTGATCTGAACGAAATATGATGAATTCATTTAGACTTGAAGCAGAAATATATTTGAATAGAAAGGCTTATCTGCTTAATGACGGGAAATCTATCAGCGATATCGTTATAACTGATTCATTTTTCTTAATTGAGTTCCCTTCAAGCAAAGCAGTAAAGACAAAAATGGGTACTGGATTTGGAAGAATTAGAAAACAGTGAGAAAGTGACTGAAGCCAAGATACCTAATCTGGACTAAGAATATTGCTGATTCTTACTGTATCGTCTTGGGAGAAATGATTTTTAAAAAAATATAACAGAATTTTTCACTGAATAAACGAGATTTAGCGCAAGAGTAAGCAATAGTCCATGACTCTGAAGAAAATAAATGAAGCGAATCTACTTTCATGGGATATTTGGGTTCTTGTCGAAATCCCAAAACCATTATACGAAGAGCGACGGAAAGAAATATGTATTTCCACACATACAACGGTCTCGTTATGGACATTGTTATATCCGTGATATAACAACACCATAGTTCACATAGAGGACGGAATAGCTGAATGGAAAAAGAATAATAAACATGCTTGGTTCTCGGAGAGGTTTATAATGCTACGTTGTACACAAAATTAGATATATATACATGTGCCCCACGCAGAGAAATTATACCATATGTAAACGGTGTGTAAGAAAGGGGAAGTTTACTTGTAATATTTCCCGGAGGGAAAACTGGAGTTACGGGAGTTTCTCTACGAACCAGGTTAGGCCATGTGGTTTTTTCCTGCAGGGCATGCCGCTGTGGGTTAGAGACGTCCATCTACTCCTTTCGTCAACATATCTTCTGACGTCATTCACCGACCGTCACGTGATCCTCGTGACTATCTCAACAAAGGGGAGATAATTGCCATTTGTAACCCAACACCTGAATTTAAGCCTGCTACTAGATTGGCATCTAGGTCCCACCCGTCTACAATCGAAATAGCTAAATGCAACCGCCATTTCTACTCAAACAGTTACTTTTCTCGCATTTCGCACCTGTGGAACTCCCTTCCGATTTCTTGCTTCCCTGATAACTAAAATCTTCAAAAATTTAAATGTAACGTCAATCGGCATCTTCTATCCTCTTGAACCCCGTTCATCTTTTGTCCTTTCCCCATTCCTCCCGATACTAGTGGCATTTCCGCCTTATTTGGGGTGGAATGGGAGCCATTACTGCTTTCATTCCATTTCATATCATAGTTTCTGCTGCCCTTGAGAAAAGCATACATTCATTTCTTCTCGGCCAGCTATACCATAACAGGGTAAACTGGGCTCTTTAGCCTTGGGTGGAAAGCACTCTAAAAGAAAGAGAACTTTGAATTCAAACCTGTTTGGTGTATACATGCCTCTAGCCGCAAGAATAGCAACTGGTATTCCATCAGCTGCTCTGGACACTACCTTGCTCCTGGAACATAGAAAAGACGTGAGGAGAGGGACACTTAGGCAACTCATTGCTTATCTAAAAGAGGGCGCTTTGATGTGGTGTAATGGTTAGCAAGCTTGTCTCTCTAGATCAATTACGACTGGATAGGGAGTCCGATCCTCACTGGGTGCCCCGTACTTTCGGCCTTGTTCTGCATCTAAGCTACACTTAGAAAACCACCATTGATTATCTAAAAGAAATCCTCACACGCCGTTCCTTGGAATAAACCCTCATTATCCCTTTGGATGGATAGCGAATACACACACACACACACATATATATATATATATATATATATATATAGAGATAGAGAGAGAGAGAGAGAAAGTTTCAAATTGAAAATTATAATGTTTTATTTTATGAAAGTATTTATTTATTTATATATATATTTGATATTTCAAATTGTCCTCAATTTTTCATCAGAAATAACTGTTTCTAAATAAATAAATAAATATTTTCATAAAATAAAACATTATAATTTTCAATTTGAAACTTTTTCTATATATACATATTAAGAAAGTATACGTGGCTTCTCATTATATATATATATATATATATATATATATATATATATATATATATATATATATATATATATGTTACACGATTTAAACAACTATTATGTCTTCCCAACTGAGGAATGGTGAGACGAAAAAGATCATTTAGGCTTTCAGTAATTGTTCCAGTATTCATACTTTTGCTTCCATCTTCAAAGTCCTGTCAAAAACCATCAGCAGAACGGTGAATAAGTTTAAAAAAGGAATAGTATGGAGGAAAACTGGATCAGAAGGTCACAACAGGAAGAGGGATCATCATTTGAACTTAGAGCTAAATACTATTCTTATTGTTCAAAGTAGAGCCCAATTGTTTATAAAAAAAACCTTGGAGAATTCCAGTAAGATATCTTTAATCATTTCTAAGATACAACGGTTCATAGCTGCTTCTAACAATTGGCCAATTTTGCTTTTATACGATTTGGACAATTTTGCTGTGATAGATAGATAGATAGATAGATAGATAGATAGATAGATAGATAGATATGAACAGACTAAGATAGATAGATAGATAGATAGATAGATAGATAGATAGATAGATAGATTGAATAGATAAGATAGATAGATTGATAGATAGATAGATAGATAGATAGATAGATATGAACAGACTAAGATAGATAGATAGATGATAGATAGATAGATAGATAGATAGATAGATAGATAGATAGATAAAGAAAAACAAAAACCGTTGATGAAACTAACGGACAACTTGTCAAAACGTAAAATGCTTATGTTCCATATGAAATCTCGAATAAAAATGACAATACTGAAAAAAAGGAAGAGAAAAAGCCTAAGGCAAACTTACCTACTTGGTAAAGTGCAGGCATATATATATATATATATATATATATATATATATATATATATATATATATATAGAGAAGTTACAGAATGTTAAGAAGCTATCTGAAGTCTGTATACGCAGTAGCCTATGATAGCTGTATATAGTAAAAGTATCATCGTAAAAGTGGGCGGATCTACCCATAACATTAAAAGGGATGTAAATTTGAGGGGGAAAAAATGAAACCTACTAAGTGACGGCTAGTTGGAAGGTTTTCTGTTCTAATTTGAAATCAGAGCTTTCTCTTGTTTGTCATAATTATTTTCTGCCAACTGGATAAGGCTTCACCATTCTGTGCTTTCAATTTAATTGATAACAGATAAAAGCTATAAAAGAAGTCGAAAGAAAGAAGGGAAAGGTGAGAGTGAACAGTAGAAATCTGTGTCGGAGAATCCGATTCATCACTACCCTTTTAGTATATTTTATTCTTAAGTACCCACTTCGTGATATAATAAGATATGATGAGTGTTATTTATGAGCAAAAATTGCTGCTATATACAGCCATAAAGTTGATGAAAAGTCCTTATTAGCAAGCAGACGACAGTAACGACAGCAAGCAATAGAGAATGTAACAGGTACAGGAAACTGGTTTAAAGAAGGAAAACAGGAGAACGAGTAGATGATGATGGAGGAGGGTGAAAAGATAGAGAAAGTGAGAAATAAGTAAAGGGAGAAGTAAAGAAGAAGAAGAAGAAGAAGAAGAAGAAGAAGAAGAAGGGGTAGGAGAAAGAAGAAGAAGAAGAAGAAGGGGTAGGAGAAAGAAGAAGAAGAAGAAGTGGTAGGAGAAAGAAGAAGAAGAAGAAGGGGTAGGAGAAAGAAGAAGAAGAAGAAGAAGGAAGAAGAAGAAGAAGAAGAAGAAGAAGAAGAAGAAGAAGAAGAAGGGTAGGAGAAAGAAGAAGAAGAAGAAGAAGAAGAAGAAGAAGAAGAAGAAGAAGAAGAAGAAGAAGAAGAAGAAGAAGAAGAAGAAGAAGAAGAAGAAGAAGAAGAAGAAGAAGAAGGGGTAGGAGAAAGAAGAAGAAGAAGGGGTAGGAGAGAAGAAGAAGAAGAAGAAGAAGAAGGGTAGGAAAAAAGAAGAAGAAGAAGAAGAAGAAGAAGGAGAAAGAAGAAGAAGAAGAAGAAGAAGGGTAGGAGAAAGAAGAAGAAGAAGAAGGGTAGGAGAAAGAAGAAGAAGAAGGGGTAGGAGAAAGAAGAAGAAGAAGAAGAAAAAGAAGAATATGGGTAAATAGAAAAAGAAGAAGAGGGCGATAAGCAAGAGAAGAAAGAAGAAGTGAACGAAAAATGATAGAAGATAAAAAGAAAGAAGAGATGTAGAATATAGAAGAAGAAAGAAAGAAACGAAGAGTTGGGAAGGAGACTGTGGTCGATGAAGAATCGGAAAAAATGGAGGAGAATATGACAGAAAAGACACAAGAAAAAGTTAAGAATATGGCGGAAAAAGGAGAAAAAGAAGAACAGGAAAAACAAAGGGAATACAGTTAAAAAAAGAAAGAGAAAAATAATTTTAAATAGAAAGGAACAAAGGTGACAAATGTGAAGAACAAGTATGCGACAGAGAGTGAAAAAAAAGAAGGCGAAATAGAAAAGGATGACAAAAGGTGAAGACGACGAAGAAGAAACCGAAAGAATGAAAAGCTTTGACGAAACAAACGGACTAATTGAAGAAAAATTAAAATAATTGGAGAAAAAATAGATTAGAAGGAAGAGAAGATGGATGTAACTAACATCTGCTTCAATCATTAACACAAATTTGATATCATTTATTCGTTCGTTTTCCTCGTTTATTTTTTGTTTTGTTTTGTTTGTTTTTTTTTGTTCCTGATTGGGTTTTTTTTTCTACTTTTTTCCACGTTGCTTTGATCAACCGGTATCCATTTTGTGATTAATGAGCAGAAAAAAACTGTTTCGCTTAACTTGAAAACCGAGTTAACCAGTTGTTCAATATTGGCATCACTTCCGCAAGTCTCAGCTTTGATTCATCGCGCGCCTTGAAACACTTGATATTTTTTGCAGCAAAGTGATTGTTTTCAACGGAAGACTTGGCAGTAATTTCCTCTCAAAGCCTACAGAAATCCTATTAAGACGCCAATCCTGTGGAAATTTCATGTTAAATCTTGCCATTTACAAGCGGATAACCAAATAATTCATCTATTTTAATTAAGTATATAGAAGAAAAATCATATTATCCGTGATTTTAAATCGTGGCTTATGGTGAAGATAATGAGACGAAATAGAAAAGCTTATACAAACTACGCGTTTCGTCTCTCTATGGCAGGCGTCCTGAGGTCGGAAGAAGAGACAAATCCCGTGTGTAAGGAAAGTGCAGTGGGATTTTTTAGGAAGGAGTAATAAGTAACCTTATCATATTATTATTTTGGGGTGAAGATTCTTAACAGCCCATGCCTTACAAAAAATTGTTCACACAAGCAAAGCACAAACCTTACTATGTAAAACGTCCTGGATATAACGATAAACTTACATCCACGGCCTGGGTAAGACGATAAACTACGTCCAGCAGCAAGGCCTCTAATCAGGGGGTTTTGGAGAGCGTGGAACCACCTCTTAATTGCTGGTGTTCCCAGATCCACCCTGACCCGGGATGGTAGCACCTGTTAGGGTCCCAGCTATGCGCAAATAGTTAACACCCAAATTGGGGTGAAACACTATGAAAGTGTAAAAATAGATTTTAATACCAGAAATAATTTGTAAAAGAATTATTACCAGCAATACATTTTTGAAAAACAAAAATTACCAGTAATACATTTTTGCAAAAAAAAAAAAAAAAAAAAAAAAAAAATTACCAGCTATACATTTTTTGAAAAAAATTTTACCAGCGAAGTAAAAAATATTATCAGAAATAGATTTTTTGAAGGAAAAAATGTTACCAGAAATAGATTTTGGAAAGAATATTACCAACAATGAAAATTTTGTCGGCATTAAATAACCAGTTACGGTTGATAACCGTAAAACAAAATAAACCAAATCAATCTAAACCAAAGAATTCATATTCTATTCATACGAATCTATCCTAAAAATGTTGTCGGCATTAAATAACCCATTGAGGTTGATATGCTATAAAAAAAAAATAAACCAAACCAATCTAAACCAAAGAATACATATTCTATTCATATGAATCTATCCTAAAAATGTTGTCGGCATTAAATAACCCATTGAGGTTGATATGCCGTAAAAACAAAATAAACCAAACCAATCTAAACCAAAAACATATTCTATTCATAATGAAAAAAAATGTTGTCGGCATTAAATAACCCATTGAGGTTGATATGCCATAAAAAAAAAATAAACCAAACCAATCTAAACCAAAGAATACATATTCTATTCATACGAATCTATCCTAAAAATGTTGTCGGCATTAATAAAACCCATTGAGGTTGATATGCCATAAAACAAAAATAAACCAAACCAATCTAAACCAAAGAATACATATTCTATTCATACGAATCTATCCTAAAAATGTTGTCGGCATTAAATAACCCATTGAGGTTGATATGCCGTAAAAACAAAATAAACCAAACCAATCTAAACGAAAGAATACATATTCTATTCATACGAATCTATCCTAAAATGTTGTCGGCATTAAAAAAACCCATTGAGGTTGATATGCCGTAAAACAAAATAAACCAAACCAATCTAAACGAAAGAATACATATTCTATTCATACGAATCTATCCTAAAAGTGTTGTCGGCATTAAATAACCCATTGAGGTTGATATGCCGTAAAACAAACCAAACCAATTCAATCTAAACCAAAGAATACATATTCTATTCATACGAATCTATCCTAAAAATGTTGTCGGCATTAAATAACCCATTGAGGTTGATATGCCGTAAAACAAAAATAAACCAAACCAATCTAAACGAAAGAATACATATTCTATTCATACGAATCTATCCTAAAAATGTTGTCGGCATTAAATAACCCATTGAGGTTGATATGCCGTAAAACAAAATAAACCAAACCAATCTAAACGAAAGAATACATATTCTATTCATACGAATCTATCCTAAAAGTGTTGTCGGCATTAAATAACCCATTGGGGTTGATATGCCGTAAAACAAAATAAACCAAACCAATCTAAACGAAAGAATACATATTCTATTCATACGAATTATCCTAAAATGTTGTCGGCATTAAATAACCCATTGAGGTTGATATGCCGTAAAAACAAAAATAAACCAAACCAATCTAAACGAAAGAATACATATTCTATTCATACGAATCTATCCTAAAAATGTTGTCGGCATTAAATAACCCATTGAGGTTGATATGCCGTAAAACAAAATAAACCAAACCAATCTAAACGAAAGAATACATATTCTATTCATACGAATCTATCCTAAAAGTGTTGTCGGCATTAAATAACCCATTGAGGTTGATATGTAAAACAAAATAAACCAAACCAATCTAAACGAAAGAATACATATTCTAATACGAAATCCTAAAAATTAAATAAACCCATTGAGGTTGATATGCCGTAAAAAACAAACCAAACCAAAAATGTAAAAATGTGTGTGTGTTCTGAGGATTTAAGTTTTTTTGAAAAAATTATTCAATGAAAATGTTATGTTGCTATTTCTGAGCTTAGGTCGCTGACCTTGGCTCCCGGAAGAAAATGAGTTTACAACAGAAATCAAAGGAAATAATAATAATAATAATAATAATAATAACTTCCGTTGCTTAGCGTCTCTTCTTCATTTTTGAGGAGATCGGCTAACATTCGCTACCGTAAAGGAGGACAGATGTCACATAGCAGCTCAGTACTCTTTTCTTTGTTACCAACAAAATCCTCCTGTCTCGTAATACTCTCCCTAGTTTTGGGAATGCGTCTTCGGCCATCTTAATATGTTTATGGATCTGAGCGTCGCACTTACTGTCCTCTGTCAAAACACTTCCCAGATATTTAAATTTCAGCACCTGCTTGATTTTAGTGTCCCCGACCTGTAAATCGCATTTCGGGCTCATCCTTTTACTGATGACCATGTCATTCTGTCTTCTTGTAATTTATGTTTAGTCCTATTGAGTGAGACAAAAGTTATCTCCCTTTGACTAAACCTTTAAAAAAAAATAAAAATAGATAACCTTTAAAAAACAAAAAATAGATAGTCACGTGAACAGCCCGAGGGATCGTTAGGCGCGAAAGCCGAACATCCTCTTTGGTTCCTGGCACTCAAACCAGAAAGTACGTACTTATTCAGGCTCGTGACTATCAAGATAAGTACTCAAGATCACCTTCTTTTTCAGATATCAAATCTCTCACAAAAACATATACACACTCTGTATGAACATTTCAAATATAAATATATATATATATATATATATATATATATATTCAATTGATGTTAAATGAAGACTTATGTGGTTATTTTAAACTTTCTTTATGTGTTTATGTTGTATTGCTATTCGCTTTGTTAATTAATCCAATAGCACACTTTCTCGCACAACAGTCTCTTCTTCTTGCTCTCCTTCGCTACCTCCTGTAGGAGGTTCTGTAATTGACTTTCCGTGTCTGCTATCAGCACTGTGTCATCTGCGTATCAGTGGCTTCGTAATGCAGGAGTAAAAGATGAAACCGAAAATTTTATTTTTTTCTGCACCAGACCAATGCTTTCTAAATAGAAATAATCAAGTAATCATACGGTGTATTGACTCCCTCCACATGCAGATTCTCTTGTGAATGCCAAAAGCAATTGGCCATCTTGTATCAGGTTACACGGTTATCGTTGCATGTTTTTAACAGGTAAAAAACATGCAATGATAACAGCAAAAATTGCAATATGAGCACTGGTAAAAAAATGAAAAAACTGAGGACATTATGTTTTAATACCTAGAAATTCATCCACAGATGTCCTCAAGGACACATGGCACGGTGGATAAAGGCGTTAGTTAGATCCAGTGACAGGACCCAAAGTTCAATACCTGGTTAAAGCAGTGGAGAACTTGGAGAGGGGAATTAACAGGCGATAAATGATAACTGACATCCATTAAACATACCACATGGAACTAGAACAGTCTACCCCAGTGTTCAATTCGACATTCCAACCACCTGAAGAAGGCTGGAGCGTGCAACGGCCGAAACGTTGTGATAAATATGGCAACAAAGATGAGGATGATAGCCCGAACAATGTAAATAGTGTACATAATACCTCATCTCAGAAATATAAACAGAATGTTTTTATAGTTATATATATTTATATATATATATGTGTGTGTGTATTGTTGTTGTTGTTCGGTTCTATCTTTTTTAATTATATGCACCCTAAGCAATGCAGCAAACCCAATAAGACATAAGGGGTTACTGGGTGTGAAAGAATTATAAAATAGAAAAATTATGAAAGAGCGGGAACGATAGAAGAGTAATCAGGAAGACGGTAGATAACGATTTGCGGTTTAATCATGCGCTGGAACATATACCTCGCGGATAAAGAAGAAAAACTGTATTGATTATGTCCCCCACATCCCTATTCCCTTTATTACATTTGATTCTGTTATTTACATGTACGTACCAACATGAACTAGTAGCAAAAGTCACTCTTTTTCATAATCATCTGATGAGAAAGAATTCAACAATTACTATTCTTGTTTCTTACTCAGACACTGATGGCCTGCAAGCATGCTTTTCGGAGTTACTTAGATCTTTTATATCTTAAAATTGTCTGATGAACAAGAGATGGAGAGATGCAGAGAAATAAGCTCATTTATACGAGGATAAGTCAAAAATTATCCTCACTTTCGCAATAACATATCTTCAGGTTTTTGTCACACCGCCTTCTGTTCTTGCTTGCTTATAGATGGTACAATTGTGATCACGTGATTAAAGTTTGTGCTTAATCGCACCAGTTTTCTTACTGTTGCTATAGAGCAAACATGGCCGCTCCGCAAGCTGTGCGTACAAAAGAGGAACAAAGAGCAGTGATCAGGACCTGCAGAAAAAAAACATGCCACGTCATCTGTTCTCTATTATCATCTTTCAAGTTTGCTGAATCTTCTCGTCAGTGGTAGACGCTGACGGGCGTCCTATTCCTTTCTGTCCGGCTAATTTTTTTAAACGCCTCGATCCACTCATACAGACTTCTACGCCCTAGTGCACTGCCGCCATATTGTGTTAAAGGCTTTCGATGAACTTCAGCCCCTGGCACACTTTTCGACCAGAGGAATCGGATCAAACTTTGATCACGTGACCACAAGAGTATCAACTATAAGCACGCATGAACAGAAGGCAGTATGGCAAGTTTTGACTTACCTTTGTATATTTACTAAGCCTGAACCACATCATTAACGTCGACTTTATTTTACACAAACGAACGGTCTGTGAGATAATCGTGATAATCAGCACTTGGCCGAGTCTGATTAACTGAACTGCCGGTTAATAGGAACACCATGTTTAAGTTGGCTATTGTCAAACGAAAACAAATCATGTCTAACAGTATTAGTTTATTTCACTTTATCTGCACAACTAAGCTGTTTAATTCGTTTAGCAGTAACTAAAGTGGTTTGCTGATTGGTCAGCGCTTCTCTTGTCTATTTCAGTCCCGGATATATATATATATATATATATATATATATATATATATAAACAACTGGCTTAAAAGCTAGCTCCTGTTTGAGGGTTCTTGATTAGGCCTTCACCACAATAGGTAGGGAGGAGTAAATGCGATAGGCAACAATAAACTACAGAAGAACTCAAAATTGATAGCAGCAATTAAGTATTGCATTAATAATTAAGCTTACCTCTTAAAAGTTCAACGATAATGCCGCCACTTAATTTAAAGACATTTTGATGGACGTAGGTCCTTATTTTCCGTACGAACGCTTATTTTTATTTCATGTGTTGCAGACTATTAATAAGAATGGACCATTCGTAGATGTCTGTTATTAACATGACTACACGATTTATATTTAACGTAAAATTTCGACAAAATATGAAATACAAGAAGGAATAAAAACGGTTTTATAACAACAAACATTTATATTTATTTGTATTGTACATGCGTAGAGATTAATATTTTAGTGTTATGTATCTTTGACTAATTTTTTAACTGAGCTCACATAAGTTGAATGAATTATAAAGCTGAAAAATGCTGAATAAACTGTAGCTTTAGAAAAGTATTTCAAAGAGAAAAGTGCTTGTATGTTTGGAAATGCTTGTATGTTTGTAATGTAGTTTGGAAAATTTCGTATGTACGTGCATGCGTGAATATGCCTTCAATGTCTAACCGCCCAGGGTCGAAACGAGAATCCTTCAAGGTTACATCTTCTTAGGCGAATGAAGAAATGAGAGAGAGAAGGAGCAAGCTCGTGTCTGCTATTTATAATTAATGTAACCACGTGACAGGCTCACGGAAAATTAGGAGGAAACTTGACTTTGCAACGCGCTGGAAAAATCTTTGTACGTGGATGGATTGCAACACCCACTTGTGTGTATTGACCAATTAGAAGCTGATATTTCCTGAAAATCTGTATGAAATTGAATAAAATTCAGCATTGAAAGTGGTAGCGAGATGCTAAACATGGGTGACTTTCACTAGATTTCGCAATTGATTTCGATTATTCTCAGTTATAAAAAACGCTATCGTTCAAAAACATTCGTTGCAAAAAGTCACGTAAAAAAATCACCAAAAACAACCATCATCATCATCACCCCCTTGACTTGTGTAATCGTAGCGGGGGGGGGGTCCGAATGCAGTAGCCATATTGATTCTCCTCCACAACAGTCTATCAATGGCAGCCACCAGCAGTTCTGATATAGTCATATGTGTCCATTGTTTAACATTGTCCAATCGTATTTTTTTCACGTTGGCGTTCTCTCCTACGTCCACCTTCAACAGTGTCATGCATGATGGTCTTGCACAAGCCGTCGTGCCTTGTAAAGTGTTCAAACTTCGGCATTTCCCTCCGTTTGACATTGGCGAAAAGCGATTCCTGGTAGCCCACAATACTTTTCCGCGCAAGCTCATTGGTTTTATGTTCCCAATAGAAGATCCCAAGGAGTTTTTTCTCATGCATTTGTTGTCAAGCGCTTGGATCCTTCTCTCTATTTCCGTCAACACTGCCCACGTTTCACATCCATATAAGAGAATGGAGACTATCGTTGACTCGAAAACAATCGCAGTAATTAAAACTTGGAAATCGGAAATTTCAGAATTGCGGGTCTGGAATGTTTTAATTTGGTCACGGAGTCGGACTAATTCCAAAATGGTATGATATATTCGGCTACAATCTCTAGGAGTGAATTTGAAAGAGTATGACACTGACATTCACGGTTAGTATATAGATAATGTCCCTGGTCTAAGTGAAACATCTCGAATACAGATACAGATATAACAAACAAGCCCAGCCCAGAAGACAGATTCTCTTCAAGCCTAAATCATGAGGTGATAAACTGTGGCAATAAATTTGATCTACGATGTCCACTTGTCCTCAGAGTTCCCAAGACATTTTTCCTCACAATATTTTTATCTTTAATCATTATCAAACTGATACACAGGGGGTCGAAACGCATCTTTGAAAAAAGTTTTCCTATTTGTCTCATCATCTTCGATATTATACATCCTACACACACACTCACGCACACACACACACACACACACACATATATATATATATATATATATGACCTGACGTATGAGGGTCAAGCAGCTCAGTTTTTAGGAACCGACAGCCCAGACACCAGCACATATGATTTGATTATAGTGGGGAAGTCTTTGTGCAGAACCATCCACACTTTTTGAAGGGCCAAATACAGAGACCTGGTGCACTATGTGCCACAATATCCCCAAACGACTCTCGGCAGATTTTGAATGCAGAGTTGTCCTTCTCCTACACCAGTTGCCATCCAAGGCTATAGAACCCAGTCTGTCTTGCTATTTACCCATAGCTGGGGAGAGGAGAGGATTCACACCTTTCCCAAGAGTATTAGCACTGGAATTCATTACTTGGGTCTCCGATTCCTTAATCCGAGCCGCTACTCACTACTCCATGCCTCATATATATATATATATATATATATATATATATATATATATATATATGAGAGAGAGTTATTATATTGTTTTACTAATATTCTGCGAGGATCCTCTCAACACACACACACAAATACACGTGTACATTTTGAATGCAGACTTGCCGAATAGGGACGCGATTGTATATAGGCACATACGCTACTCATACGTGTGCGTGTGAGTGTGTGCATTTTGAGTGCAGGTATGCACAATATGAGTACAGTTGTATAACACACACAAACTCAGGACATACATTACATATATATATATATATATATATATATATATATATATATATATATATATATATATATATATATGGTGCGATTAATAGATTGTTGTCTAAATGACGCAAACATGAAGATAATATATCTTATTTTAAGAGATAAATTTTCCACAATTACATAAAAAGATATTGAAATACTAAAGAGCAAATGTATTCAATAGAATTGTCACGGCCTCCAAACGACTTCGGAATCCCCTGCAACTCTTCTGGACGGTCTCCTTGTTTAAGTTGGTGAATACTACCATAATCTTTGCTTTCAATTCATCTTTGATGTTTCAAGGAGTTTTGTTGGTATCTCCCTCAACTGTGTCCTACACAAATTAATCAAGGGGGTTGCAGTCTGGGGAGTTAGATATTGTCACATAAATTGACTGGGTTCTCCTGTTTTAGTGGCATGGTGCAGAGTCCTGTTGTCTTCCAGCAGCCACCCTCTTGACCCAGGGAAGCACTAACACTTCAAATTACTTGATGTAAGTCTCCATGTTGAGTCTGAGGCTCTATGGGAAGATGAATGGAGTCTTATTGCCCTAGTGATCATTCCAGACACCATGATGTTGACTGGATGTATCACCTAAATCTTTCTAAATCCTCTGCACTCTACTCAGATTGACACCCAAACACCCTGAAATGGTCGTATTGGAGCTTCCGGTGCGAATGCCAAGCAGTACAGCATCCCATTTCCAAATTTCTGGCGGCGTGAATTGCGTCATGGTGCTCTTTTTGTCAAAGACGGTGCCCAACTGACCCTACTATACGGTGCAGTAGACAAAATCAAAAGGAAAAAAACAAAACGCAAACACAATACATGCATATACATATATATATATATATATATATATATATGAGTGTGTGTGCGTATGAGCAGAGTGTTTTTAAGAGCAAATTTATACTTCAATTAGATATATACTCACACACACACAAAACACACACATACACGCACACACATACACACACATATAATGATTTTCCAAGCGTAACTTAGACGTGGCAAAAGGCCGAAAGTAGGGGGCACCCAGTGAGGATCGAACTCACTACTCAGTCGTAATTATTATGGCGAGAAAAGATCGCTAACCATTACACCGCTTCGAGGTGCCCTCCCCACACACACACACACACACACACACACACACACACACACACATATATATATATATATATATATATATATATATATATATATATATATATATATATATTATATATAAGCGTACCTTAGGTGTGACACGAGGCCGAAAATATTCGGTACCCAAAATGATTTTCTAAGCGTATGTTAGATGTGGCCCAAGACCGAAAATGTGGGGCATGCAGTGAGAATCGATCTCATTACTTATGTGTAATTGATCTAGCGAGACATGCTTGCTCATCATTACCCACCTCCACACACACACACACACACGCACGCACGCACACACACACACACACACACACACACACATATATATATATATATATATATATATATATACCCGACTTGACTAAACAAGTAAAATTAAAAATTTGAAAACAAGATTGCAAATTGCTGACTATGTATTTCAATTTATTTCCCTATGAATTTGCGTGACATTTTTTTTATAAAAGATCTCAGCCATTTTGTGTTTTTCCTAACTATACGACCGGCTTGATATTACAGTGACGGGAAACCCGGATCTCCTCTCCAAGGACTTTCTGTTGGCATCGGCGCTACTTTCAATTCTCTGATTGCGTACGGAGTTTTCTAACTTCTGGCAAAAAGGCATTTGTTCCCCAAATTTTTCATATATTTATCTATTTATTTTATTCCCTTTTGGACAGTTGGATGACCGCTTTGAATATCTTACTTCGTAGATTTTACTGCTGGTCATGAAAGCACCAAACACTTCAGTCTCAGATACAATCATTTACTATAATATGGGTTTTCTGATCCAATTGCGAGGAATCCATTCTATCAATTATGTATATATCAAGCTTTGATAAACCAATGACATCCTTGCTTTTGTATATAAAGACGTGCAACAAAATAAATCCTACGTTTGATAATGTCCCTCGAAAGACGAAACGGGTTGGTTAAGAATAGTTTTTCCTCTTGCCTTTTTAATCATTTTGTTCCTGTACAGATACACTCTATCTAAAAGTAATTTACACACATACACACGCATATGTGTGTGTGTGTGTGTGTGTGTGTGTTGTCATAAATTGTTCCTATACAGTCGTTTTATTTGACCATGGAATAGTGTATCGATTTGAAAGGCAATAATAGAGAGTGATTAAAAGTTTTCCTTGAATCTTACTAACGAAAAAATCTGCGATTAAATACTTGTTGCTGTTTTTTATTGGCGAGACGTAACGTCCTTAAATAAATTCCTTTTTTTTTCTGATGATGAAGTATTTTTGTTTTTTGTTTATTTATTTATTTATTCATTTATTGCTGTTGAGTGAAAAAGAAAGAAAGAAAGAAAGAAAGAAAGAAAGAAAGAAAGAAAGAAAGCTAAACAGCAAAACAGCTTTTTCATTCTTTCTCTTTTTTTTCACTCATCTCTTACAGGACAACCTTGTTTTCGAAGATAGAGATTGGTCTTATTCTGAGAGCATCTTTTTTTCTTTTTTGTTTTTTTTTTCTTCTTCTTCTTTTTTCCCCCCTTCTTAACCAACTCGCTTGTTTATTCAGAACCATATTATAGAAACGGGAGACTTGATCCGTTCAACTGCTGCTGAAGTGCGGTTGCTTTGCCGTGCACGTGCGAAACAGCAGACGATAATGACCGGAGCTCAATTATCTGGAGGACATTTTGTTTCTCGCTTGTATCACTTTGAGTGCGTGTCGGCCATGCGAAATGAAACGACGCTTATCTTGACAAGAATTTTGATTGGCTGAACAACACCGAATGAAGTTGATATTTCAATCGTGAGTCAGTGGGGGGAAATTGAAACAAATTATCTCTTCCATTTTCTTTGCTTTTTTCTTCTCTCTTCTCTCTCTCTCTCTCTTTTTCTCCATGTTTCTCCTTACTCTGCCTTTTCTCACCCTTTATTTATTTCTCTTTTTTACATGGGCTTTTCTTACATTTTCATTACTCCTTTTATATTTCTTTCTCTATATATTCTCTCTTTCACATACGTGTTTCTCTCTTATTTATGGCTCTCTCTCTCTCTCTCCTCTCCCTCTCTCTCTTTCCACCGCTCAATCTCTCTTGTCTGTACTATATAACTATTTTTCTCTTTTTGCTTCCCCCGCCCCCTCTCTCTCTCCCTTTCTCTCTCTCTCTCTCTCTCTCTCTCTCTCTCTCTCTCTGTATCTTGACTTATTCCTTTTCCTACATTTCTGCACACTATACTATATATCTTCTCATTCTCACCGTTCTTTCTTTTTTTCTACTTCACTCTCGCTCTCACTCTCTCTTTCCCTCTCTTTCTCTCTGTGCAATTCCTTCTGCTTTTTTTCTCTCTCTCTAAGTGTATCTGTTTTTCTCCCACACATATTATCGCTTTCTTGTCTTTTCCTGTTTACTTTTTTCTCTTTTTTCCGATCCTCCCATTGTTTTTTTCTTTCCTCTCTTTTCTTCCTCCTTTTTTTTTTCTTTATCGTACAATAGCATTTTCTTTCGTTTTTCTAAGTGCCATTTTCTATATTATCTCTCAGTTTAATTTTCTCTCTATCACACACACACACACACACAATTTCAGTTCCTTCACACTTTCTTATTTTTCTTTCGAAGTTTTCTTTTTCTATCTCTTTTAGTGTCTTTTACTTTCTCTCTCTCTCTCTCTCTCTCTCTTTCTATATCTTCATACTTGTTTCCCATTTCCTTTTTTCTCGTCTTCTTTTCTTTCTTTCTTTTCTTATCTTTTCTTTCTATTTTTTATCACTTTCTTATTGTTTCTCATTGTTCCTCCTTATATAAATCTGTCTATTCTCTTTAAGTCTTTCTTTTTTTATTTATTTACACACACATATATATATATATATATATATATATATATATATATATATTCATGCAAATATATGCCGCTTGATCGATCAATTAAAATATCTTTCTTTTCCTGATTAGAGCTAAGTGATCTGAAAACCTAAGTTAATTAGTTAAGGAAGTCATCAAAAGTCTCGATTGGAGCGTACGCACACACACACACATACAAACAAACACAAGCATACACAGATAGATAGATAGATAGATAGATAGATAGATAGATAGATAGATAGAATAAGCATCCAAAGTAATATTAACGATAAAATAGCCTGCCTTCCTAGCTCAATAACGCCTTAGTCCTCTTCACGTGTACCCTGCATCATTTCATCTTCATGATCGCTATTATTGTTGCATTCCTCTTAATTTCGTCCACGGTGTTTCATCATTGATTTTAGCAAGTTTGCTGTGTTGGCGATTAGCACAAAGTTAAATATCTAGAGTGAAACTCTATGTCGACCCAGAACGATGCTCCCACCTATACTCCTAAGATGGTGCCAAAATTCTGAAAAGCTAGCCTTTTTGAATTCTGAACAACCCTGAAACAATTGGACATAACGTTTGGGAATATTTCGAAGAGGCCACCAACAAGACTTTCCACCTCATTCTAACATCAATACCATCAAAGAAGCTACTAAGGAAATATGGGCCATGATGTCCAAGGATTCCATGGTTTACAATTGTACAGGTTTTTGAGGTCGTATTGAGGTCTTAATTGAAAACAGGGCAAGCCATATCGAATAAATTATTCATTTTAATATTATCTTGGAGTTTTATTCATCTAATGTTTATATTAATTAAACTATTCATATATGAGTTAATTTTGAAGTTTGAGCCTATTTTTCAAGATTTCCTTCATATATATATATATATGTGTGTGTGTGTGTGTGTGTGTGTGTGTGTGTGTGTGTGTGTGTGTGTGAGAGAGAGAGAGAAAGAGAGAGAGTCTTGAACAATAAAAAATTTAAATTTCAGACACACTGGGTTGTATATTAATATTTTTGTTTTATTATTTAAATTAGGTTCCTCGACTAATTTCGGCAAGTATAGCCAGCATCGGAAGAAAAATTCCTGCATGTTAGTAGCAGTGAACTACAGGGGTCGTTCAGTTCACCCCAAGCAAGACACTAAGAACTGAGACGTGAGTGATAGTTATTGTTGTGGAGTGGTTTCCCAGTGGAGGCTTGTATTTGTACTAAGTCGGTCCTAAAATAGGTTCGACGTACAAAACGTTAGGAACTTGATATAATAGGTATAACGCAGAGTAATCTAGTTGTGGTCGCTGATACTTTAATATTCGACCAACGGTCGTCCGGCATCGACTGAGTGACCCACTGACTGACTGACCCCTCGTTACTCTTACTACTCCTACTTATTATAGGTGGGAGAGTCTATTAACTATAGAATAGGCGTGTTCCACTATACCACCCACCTCCTAAAACTTTACTCCGTAGGAGTAAAACAGTTTTCTTTATTTTTTACAGGAAATATGAAAAAAAAAAAAAACTTCATTTTTTTTAGCAACATCGTAGCGTATCTCCTACGTTTTGGATCCACTTTTAAATGATTAGTTGCCTTTCTTTTTCTCCCGGATTGGCGTACCTCAGGTAAAAATTGTTGCAGGCGTTGTTAAATCAAACGTATCCGCTTTTCTATTACTATGGAGGTACCAAAAAATAGAAAAGCGGATTTAGCTTTTCGCGTTTTTTTTATTTAACGTGACGTTTGTAACAAATTCTCCAATAAATTGTATTTTTTCTCCCGGCACTGACCACGCGATTTTCTTTGTTTCATTAAAGTTGGTTTCCCCAACTTCTTCCACGTATTCAAATTTATGATAGATAGGTCAGAACCAGTGTCGAGTTGCATTTTTATTTTTTTATTCCTTATTTCGACGGTAACAAATTTTCTGGTTATTCCATCGTACACCTCGTTGGACTTTAATTTTCTTATTTTTTGACTTGCAGTGCGAGCTTTTATGACCCACTCTTTCACAGTTGAAACATTTTTTATTCCTAAAATTGCAATATCTATACCATTGAAGTTCACCGCAAGCAAAACATGGCTTCGGGAGTTTTTGTTTATTTTTCTCTGGTGTTTCAATTTTTGTTTGATAATCCGCAATTTTAGAATTCTTTTTGGTAGACTGACTTTCTTTTTTGTAGCGTGCTTTCCTTATATGCAAAACGCCAGATTGTTCTATCTTTTTTGAATCTTTCTTTGCGCTAACATATCTTGTGCAGTCTTCTGCCAACTTCTGTATCGTAACACTCGGCTAGCTTTCCAATTTAGCCAGTACTAATTTTCTCAACTCTGCGTCTCTTTCCGATACCAGCCCCTGAATAAACACCAAGCACTTAAAATTGTCTGCGCTTATCTCTGCTAGGTTGAATTCTTCACAATATTTATTCACATTGGCTGCGTACGTTGTATAGTCTTGTTCGTCATCTTTCATCAGATTCAAACATTTCCACCTCTTGTGAAACAAAGATTTATTTTTACTGAATAATTCACTTAATATATTTACCGCCTCGGTAAATGTCAACTCGCTAGTTTTTTTTTCGGTAAAATGTAGTTTACCAATTTGTTATGCTCAGCAGTTCCTAATTTGCTTAAAAGAAGCCTAACCTTCTTTCCTTCAGACCACGAGTAGCAGACCTCGTTATACACGTCCGTATATTTTTTATAATACTCTTCAAAAGTTATCCCTTCATCTGGACTGTACGTGAATATTTCAATTGAATTCCATATTGTATTCTCTGGGAAAGAATCATTTTGTAGATTTTTCTCTTTCCACTTCTCAGTTATTTCCAGAATTTTGTTTTGAAATTCCCTATGCATCTGTTCCATTTTTTGTTGAAATTGCATTTGTCTTGTAAAAGTTTCCTCCTGTAGTTGCATCTGGAATGTTCTTTGTTGCTGTAATATTGTCATCTGTTGTTCCGACTGGAACTTAAAAAATTCACGGACTATATTTTTGCATTCCTCCAACTTCGCAAAAAGTTTACACAATGCTTAAATATTGTAGAGGGGGTGGAGGGTGGCCTACGAATTTGCAATTCGTGACCTATTTGAGCAAACTGTATTATCGGGAAAAAATATTTCTTTTCTCAGTTGAGAGTAAAAACATATTTTTTTCGTCCTTAAGTTGAAGTTTTGTCTTTCGAAAAACTTTGCCAAGTTTATTTTTTTTAAGTGTGAATCCGAGATTTTGTCGCCGAAATTATTGTGACGAGCAGGTTTTTTCTTTTTCCTCCGTATGAGTACGAATTTCGTCACCAAATAATGTTGTTGCGAGCAATTTTTTTTTCTTCCACAGTATGAATTCGAATCTTCATCGCCAAATATTTGTTATGGCGAGCGAATTTTTTTTCTTTCACCGTATGAATCCGAATCCCTCGTCACCAAATAATGTTGTGGCGAGCGAATTTTTTTTTTCTTCCTCGTGGCCAAATAATGCTGTGGAGTGATTTCACAGTGAAGGCTTCTATATGTACTTAGTCGGTCCTAAAATAGGTTCGACGTACAAAACGTTAGGAACTTGATATAATAGGTATAACGCAGAGTAATCTAGTTGTGGTCGCTGATACTTTCGTATTCGACTAACTGTCGTCCGACATCGACTGACTCACCGACCGACTGACTGACTCGTTACTCTTACTACTCCTACTTATTATAGGTGGGAGAGTCTATTATCTATAGAATAGGTGTGTTCCATTATAACAGTATATATATATATATATATATATATATATATATATATATATATATATATTCACTCGCGTCTTAGTTCTTATATATATATATATATATATATATATATAATTATATATATATATATATATTCTTTAAGATGTAAGGGTTTTCGTGTTGATTGATTCCTTTTCTAAGGCTTATCGATGTTTACAGCAGATTATTTAAAGCCAGATTTTTTTAAGTGGGGAGATAATAATGCTTGACAAAAGATATTTACGTGTGAGTGAATATATCGAATCCAACGAGAATTCGAACTCGTCTCTCCGATCAAAGATTCTGCGCCATTATCCATTACACCACCCGCACATTCAAGCTTACAGTAACTGGTATTCTCAAGCGCTCTCTTATTTAGGTAATAAGCAGGTACGACGTTACTTATCGTTCGAAAACACTGTTTTCACCGTCATATGTCCGTAAGAAGTTACTGAGAGCGAAGAATCTCTCTCTCTCTCTCTCTCTCTCTCTATATATATATATATATATATATATATATATATATATATATATATATATATATATAATAGATCGATTAGTTAATAAAACGAGGCCAAACGAAATATAATTCGAAAAAGGGTCCACGTGTATTGTTTATTTTTAAAATAGGTTTGTTTAAAAAAAAAAAAAAGGACAAGCGAAAGAGTACCTATATAATCAGTACGATAAATATTTCTTAAATATTAATTAATAATTATATGACACAAATTATGCGCAGAAAGAAAGATTTGAAGTTCGGAATTATCGGACATGGCTGTGTCATGTCTGATAATTTATGTCCGTACTGATTATATTAGCAACCTTTCGCTTGTCCTTTTTTAAACTAACCTATTTTACATATTATAAGAAGCACATCTAATTTAGTTATCTATGGGGCAGTTCGGAAAACCGTTAATAACCAGCGTCTGTTTTACGTTGTTGATTTCTTTAAAGAATAACAAACTAGTGGATGAATTCCCGTGGGCTCTTGTGAGGAAATTTTTTATGACACCTATTTTATATTTGAGTGAACATTCACTTATAAGATGACATGAATTACTAGTTTTGTTTTTTTATTTTGTTTCTTTTTTTGTATAAGGAAGTGGTGAATACATTATTACTACATTCAAAAAAACGTCTAAAAATGGGAGATTTATATATATATATATATATATATATATATATATATATATATGAATAAAAATCTTCTCTACTGATTAAATCGGAGAAATTTTTATATATATATATATATATATATATATATAAATTTAAAAAAAAACAGACCACTTTAGGTACCATTACAATAATTTATTTCACCAGAGTCCTTTTAAATTATTGTAATGGTAATTTTAAAGTGGTCTGTTTTTCTTTTAAATATTAGCTCTGGATTTACATTGAGCTCTCAGGATTTCATCCTCCTTGGGATTACCTATACGGATTACCAAGTTCATAACTTTTTAAATTTTAAATAAATGTGTAGTATTTTATATATATTATGTAGAATGATTTATTTCCCAACCACATTCTAGATGCGTTCATAGTTGATATTATTGAGTGTTGGATTTTTTATTATTAATGCTTCCATTATCTATATATATATGCATACATACCTATATATATATATATATATATGTGTGTGTGTGTGTGTGTGTGTGTGTGTGTGTGTGTGTGTATTAAAAAGAATAGAGAAACCGCAAACATTTTGGTTGTAATGTGGATTTTTTTAAAATATATTATGCTTTATTTCCCATAATTTTGCTACACGTGTTTCATCAGGCAAAGAGTGGATATTTTCACATATTATTGAAAGGAATTAATTTTTCTTATGTTTTTCGATGTTAAATATTCTCGATATTAGACATTCTCTTTTTTGTGTGTTATAAGGTTATGGCTAATATTATCATTACACATATAAACATACGAACATACACATATTTACAAGGTAACATACATATATTTTGCACAAACACACACCTTGTTACATAAAATCATCACGGTCTGAACCTCCTTAATTGAAAGATTTATCCGATACAGTTTTAACAGCTCATTTTTTACACTTGACCTTGTGCCAGACTAAGTCAAACTTTGTAATTTATTTTGGTCTGTTATGTGGCTGAGATATTTAAGTGATTGTTAATGGCGTCAGTTATCGATATACGAGTTTTCAGATGCCCATTTTCAAGGCAAGTCCCTCCCCTTCTTGGTGCAGCACAATCATTTCGACACCCGTCTTGTTTAGTTCACCTTTTTTCAGGTCAAATTAATCTGGCTAAATATCTGTCTATACACAAAAAGAGTTGTCCATAAAAAATACTGATTTAATATATGTTGAATAAATGAATTTATGAGGAAAAAGTTCCTAGCCGGTGTTTTTTTTTCTTCAGTTAAACAGATCTCGATTTGTTATTACGATTTCATTTATGCCAAAGAAAATTCCTGGATTTTGTCACTTACGTATTTTCCTGTTCAAAACGGAAGGTTTCCATTGTCATCCGTTTTCGTTGCAACCTAATAAAGATTTTTGACGTTTTCCGACCGTCTATTATCTTTCCTGGTCCCTGTTAATATTGCATAAAATCAAATAGATAGATAGATAGATAGATAGATAGATAGATAGATAGATAGATAGATAGATAGAAACAGAAACTTTAAAAAAGAGAGACCAATATATAAACATAGATAGAAACAGACCCAAGAAATAAAGTAACAAGCTAAGAACGGAAGACAGGCAGAGACCGAGATGATTATTAACAGAGCGCGAAGTATTATAATATAACAAAAAAATAAACAAATAGAAAAACGGACATAGATATATCTTCAGTTTATTAGAACAATGATTAAATGCATAATAGATAGATAGATAGATAGATAGATAGAGAGATAGATAGATAGATAGATAATGTTTAATCTGAGAGAGATAGATAATGTTTAATCTTATATAGATAGATAGATATATTGATAATTTTGAATATGAGATAGATAGATAATGATTAATCTGAGATAGATAGATAATGATTAATCTGAGATAGATAATGATTAATCTGAGATAGATAGATAGATAGATAATGTTTAATCTGACATAGATAATGTTTAATCTGAAATAGATAGATAGATAATTATTAATCTGAGATAGATAGATAATGTTTAATCTGATATAGATAGATAGATAATGTTTAATCTGACATAGATAATGTTTAATCTGAGATAGATAGATAGATAGATAGATAGATAATGTTTAATCTGAGATAGATAGATAGATAGATAGATAATGTTTAATCTGACATAGATAATGTTTAATCTTAGATAGATAGATAGATAGATAGATAGATAGATAGATAATGTTTAATCTGACATATATAGATAGATAGTGTTTAATCTGAGATAGATAGATAGATAGATAGATAGATAGATAGATAGATAGGTAGGAAGTAAGGAAAAGACCAAGATATATATATCGAGGAAGAAAGTTGATTGATTGATTTGTTTTGGTGATTTTTTTACGGTTTGAAGGAAGAAAATATTTTTGGATTGTAAAACTTTTCGGTGATAAAAAAGATTTTCTACTGCAAGCCGTACTATTTAATCTATAGCTGGGCGGAGAAGCCATGGATTCATATCTTTCCCAAGAGTATTTGCGCGTAATATGACGAACCCGGTAGGAATTGAAACTTGGTTCTCCGATTTCTAATTCCCAGCCATTCTCCAATACATCACCAGCAACCAAGTTTACAGCACATGGAATTTCCACGCAGTCACCCATCTACATACTGATCAGGCTCGACGTTGCTTAACTTCAGTGATCGTACGAGAACCGGTGTTTTAACATAATATGGCCGTAAACCAAGGATAGATAGATAGATAGATAGATAGATAGATAGATAGGAACAAACCGAGATAAATATGCTGAGCAGGTCATAAAGCTTTCATTTCAACTCGAGTGTTAATGTGCTCGCATTTATTATTCAAAAATTAATTTTTCATTCTTTTGATTTGCTGTTCTATTCGCCATTGACTTTGGATCAAACCAAACGTGAAACAAATTCATTAAAAAAAATACAACGCCAGGAAACAATGAACTTTCTTTCCCTTTCCGTTTCAGTTTATACAATTAATATCATATACGCTTTCTATCATAGACATATATCCTCGTTCACTCTTTTTTCTCAAGATATACAGATATATATTTCGCTTCCAGCGTCTTATATGCACGTGTTTATCGTTGCTTGGAAATCATCCATGTAAGCAATAACAGACTATCATCACTGTCTTGCCCGTATATTGCTTGATATATTGTACAGTAATTGCCATCTTTGATAATGGCTTATGTAAACCGAAAGCTTAGATTGGATTAAATAAATATGTATCAATATTGTGATTTTCTTTCTTCGTTTAATGATAATGTTATTAAGCTTATCAAACGTTATGAAAATAATTTACACTTGTCTATATTATTTAATGAAATATATATATATATATATATATATATATATATATATATATATATATATGACGTGCTTTGACCTCTCGTCTTCGGAGTGCGTCAATGACCAAGCAAAGTCAGAATAGTGCCTTTAAACACAGGTTTTTCTCTGACTCTCGAAATAGACACATCTGATCAGTTTCGTATCCTAACGTAAACAAAGCAATATCTAAAGAAAGGAATGGATTTTTTTTTTTTTTATTAATCCGACGGATTTTTATTAAATTATTTTTAATGGATACCCGTATTTGGGTAGACGCTCCGTTTATTTATTAAACAGTATATTTATTTATTTTCGTCTACCGGACTGAATATTCGAGCGGATAAGATTTCTCATATAAGATTGGTCGGTAGATGCAAAAAAAATAAATATACTGTTTTCAAAAATGAACAGGACGTCAACTCACATACGAGTATCCGCCAAAATAACGATAAACGCATTTGAGCTTAACAACTTTCATAAAATGCTACAATAACCATCATAAATATTAATTCTAGTCGTAGTTTTAAGATGTAAGGGGTTACAAATGAAAACTGAAATACAGTGTAACCCGGATATAAGAGAAACCCGGATATAAGAGAGATTTTCTCTGCTCCCAAATTAGAGCCTGTGTTAATGTATATATAATAGACCAAACCTGGATATAAGAGAAACCCGGATATAAGAGAGATTTTCTCTGCTCCCAAATTAGAGCCTGTGTTAATGTATATAAAATAGACCAAACCCGGATATAAGAGAAACCCGGATATAAAGAGATTTTCTCTGCTCCCAAATTAGAGCCTGTGTTAATGTATATAAAATAGACCAAACCTGGATATAAGAGAAACCCAGATATAAGAGAATTTTCTCTGGTCCCAAATTAGAGCCTGTGTTAATGTATATAAAATAGACCAAACCGGATATAAGAGAAACCCGGATATTTTTCTCTGCTCCCAAATTAGATCCTGTGTTAATGTATATAAAATAGACCAAACCTGGATATAAGAGAAACCCGGATATAAGAGAGATTTTCTCTGCTCCCAAATTAGAGCCTGTGTTAATGTATATAAAATAGACCAAACCCGGATATAAGAGAAACCCGGATATAAGAGACTTCTTCTCCGGTCCCGACAACTCTCTTATATCCGGGTTACACTGTACTAATCTCCGCTAAAAATAACGATAAAATAATAAAAATCTCACGAATTAATAAATTATAAATCTATTCCTTTCCTTAGAAATTGCTTTGTTTTACGTTTTGAATTTCGGCCCAGATCAATATTTAAAATCGAAAAAATATTAATATAATATATATATATATATATATATATATATATATATATATATTATTTTAAAACTTATGCTTGGGCGGTGTTATCTTGATTATCCGTTAGGTAAAATCTAGGTAGGTAGGTTCTGGCTCATTAGGTTTATATATATATATATATATATATATATATATACAGAGGCGCTTCGTGTAAGCCATGACTTCAATTTATTTCTATGGAAACTACAACAGATACAATAAACTAAATAACCCCGTAAGTGATAAGAAGATGTTTCATTAAAAAATAGTATTTTTCCACATGGTCACCACTATTGGCTATGCATTTTCCCCAACGATAGTTCTTCATTCTGTGATCTGGCAACATTGCAGGGGTCGCCCAGAAAAAAGAATTTTTCCCCACACATCACTGTCCCCACCCTGCTGAAGCGTATCTACCGTCTGGTCGCCATGAACGTTCAGCAAGCGTCAATATTTACTAGCCCAGCCCTACGAGGGTAGATGTAGCACAAGACAGAATTTAACGTGGGTCACCCGAGCCCGTGGGCTCGGCTAAAAATTCTCCGTTGAACCCGCATAAACGGGTTTAGGTTTGTCTACCTCCCTGGACGAGACTCTGCCGTTCGGCACAGCCTCGTCCGGGTTCCTCTCTGCCCGAAGGCAGAGAGTTCGACAACACAACTGGAACAGATCCCAGCTAGAGTCGATGAATGTCGACGGGTTCATTATTTAATATCTGTAACAAACGCAAAAAAGAATTTTGTGGTATTGCCGCAAATGTTCAATATCTTCTGCCATACTGCCAACATCCAGCTTCGAAGTAAAACATAATATATTATGAGGAACAGAGGTTTATTCCTTGTTTCCTGTTTAAAGACTTCTCATTCTCTTTATCTATTCCCAATAACCACTTGCAACTTGGTGCAACTTATTATCGCCTGTATTGGTGTGAAATGAAAAGGTTACGTCTCCATCTATATGTTGAGGAGTTTTGAGAAGTTCTCGGCCTGGCCAAAGAAGGAATTAAAATTAAATTCCGATGTTTGGTCATTTAGCCAAATTTTGGTAAGTGGGTCAGTCATTGATTTTTGTTAGCAACTCTTTGCATATATATATATATATATATATATATATATATATATATATATATATATATAGAGAGAGAGAGAGAGAGAGCCAGACACACAGACAGACAGGGACAAAGAGAGAGACTCAAATAATAGAATATAAGCTAAATTTTTAAATAAGCTGAAAGTATGCATATAGCCAATTGATTACTACCGCAATATTGTTATACACACACACACACACACACACACATATAATATATATATATATATATATATATATATATATGTATATATATATATATATATATATAATTGCGCAGGTATGCAGAAAATAGAAAAAGAACACGTTGGGTGCATAATCCGAAGTTCCTTAGTATTTTTGTTTTTATTTTTAAGAAGACAGTGCTCCATACAGAAGTAGAGCTTATATTATAATAATAGTTTTTTGTTTAAAAGAAACAGCCTGTCACCTCTGAGTGTTAACTTCAATGTTCACTTTTATATATATATATATATATGTGTGTGTGTGTGTGTGTGTGTGTGTGTGTGTGTGTGTGTGCGCGCGCGCGCTGGAAAACATCAATATCAGTGATAGAGCTAACATATTTAGTTGAATGGATATGAGTTTGTGACCCTTTAAAAAAAAAATATATATATATATATTGTTGTATATATATATATATATATATATATATATATATATATATATATATATATATATTGTTGCCATATATATATATATATATTGTTGTATATATATATTGTTGCAATATTGTGTATATATATATATATATATATATGTGCGTGTGCGTGCATGTGTGTGTGCATGTGGGTGAAAAATATAGTTCTAAGGTCTGCTATATTTATGGGATAAAGTGTTCATTATCAGAGATAGAGCGTATGTAAATATAAACATAAAAGTTAACATTGAAGTCAACACTCAGAGGCAACAAGCGGCCTGGCGATTGCGTCTAGCATGAAAAAAACAGCCTGTCGCCTCTGAGTGTTGACTTTAATGTTCACTTTATATATATATATATATATATATATATATATATATATATATATATGTGTGTGTGTGTGTGTGTGTGTGTGTGTGTGTGTGTGTGTGTGTGTGCGCGCGTGGGATTAATAGCAATGAAGTTCATTTGTCATTCAGCTGATTCATGATATATTCAGTTACATCGACACCTTGACAGTTTATGGACGATTTTATTTGCATGAACTTCTTATTCAAAAACAATATTAAATAATTATGCAGGTAGATCTTGTCGTTTGAATTTAACAAGACTTGCTTGGACACACACACACACACACATATATATATATATATATATATATATATATATATATATATATATATATATGTATTGGTGCAGCAGAGCATTATTTGAACATATATTGTTAAATATAACAGCCAATGAATGTCTATTATATCTCATCATGAGCCATTCTAATGTTCGTATGTTTGCTTTAATTTCGGGTGAAAATAAAGACAAAAATTGTCCAACATTTGGATATTTTTTATTAAGTTGGTCCTTAAAAATCTTAGATCAAGGACAAACTTAATAAAAAAATATCCAACTGTTGTACAATTTTTGTCTTTTCACCAAAATAAACATTCATTGTCTGTTATATTTAATAACATATGTTTAAATAATGATCTGCTGCTCCAATATACATATATATATATATATCGCCGATACATATCACTCAATGGAACTAACAAATATCTAAGATTTATAATCTACTATAAATAAGACATTTAATCTTTAAAGCATCTAATCTAATCATTAGCAATAAAAATTCCTCCTGTGTGGAAATAATGATGTTTCTGCATTCTCATGCCCTCTGGGAGATGGCATCTACATTAATAATAAAAAACACAATTCTTAAAATTGGCATACATGCATCACGCTCTATCGTTGGTTGACCTGTCACCTGTCGAATCTGCACGTATCAACCAGCACATCACGAACGTCCAAAATACAATTAGCGGCATAAGACAAATACTAGTGGTTAATAGCCAATGCATATGCAGGAACCATTGCAAGAAAAGACTGAAAACCCGATAAGAAATTATTCTACAACTTAAACAGCACACATTAAATATCTTTCACCACAAGAGGTGCTATATTGAAATGCATATGATATATTTAAAGTGCGCACACACATACACATATGCACACACACACACACACATACACATATGCACACACACATACATGCGCACACACACACCAGAGAAAAAGGAAACAAAATATCTAGTGGCCACAGGCATGATGTCCGACACACCAATATGACATCAACAAAACTTTCGGAGCATTTTGTCACAAACGACTTTATTTTTATTTATTTTTTTTATTTTTTTTCGATTATATCATGTCAATTTTGGTTTGAAGGTGTTATATAAGAATAAAGTGTCGCTGTCGACACTTGAGTTTGAACATAGATCGCCAGTGAGCAAACACAGGTGATCCCATTATTGGATTAAGCAGACCACGTGGCCATAGAGGAAACGCATATATGTAGGAAGCAGCTGACGACTAACGATCGCTATTTCTAGTCTATCATCTTTTACTCACGGACTGCAGTTAGGTACGGTGAAGTAATGGATAGCAGCTCGGTATCGGAGTGCCGAGTTCGAATTCCAGTCGAATCCATTAAATTCACTTACTTGCTAGTAAACTTGTTAAAGGTGTGAATCCTTGTCTTCTCCCCCCACCCCGGCTATTGGTAAGTAGCAGGACAGACTGGGTTCTATAGCTTTGAATGGCAACTGGTCTACCGCAAAAAGAAATGCGAGAAAAATCTGTCTCGTCAGTCATGAATCGAAAGATACATGATCGCCTAAGCGTGGAGCACGCATGGCACATAACTGACTGACTGATTCTCTATTCTATTCACTATACTATTTCTCTATTCGGATCACTATATAGATTACTATTCGAGCGAGTATTATCAAGTAAGTACTATTAGTGCGAGTGATATTCGAAGGCATCTGACACCAGTATTGTTCAACGGCGTTACTATAGTTGTATCTGCGATTACAAAGTCTCTACTACAACGAGCATTACGAAAGTGACAACGACTATTCGTTGACATCACAAAAGTTGGCAACGAATGTTCGTAGATATCACAAAAGAAGAACATTTATCTATTCGATTCTTCCTGTTCTACGTGTTGTGTCCCTTCCGGACTTTGGTGATCATGGCTCTTCACAACTTCCTATCCTTTGTAGATCTTAGCTTTCACTATCCCCTCCCTTTTATGCTAACCATTTATATAATCGCGTTAGATAGGTTGCTCGCTATTTCCCGCTATCCCTATTTCATTCAGCATACCACGTGAGTGTCGAATTTTCCAAGCCCTCTTTCTTCATCATTTATCTTAAAAATTGCAAATGTTTCTTTCTCTTTTTTTTGCTTCATGCTTCCTCCGTGGTATCCCCAGTGTCCTGCTGTTAGCCACACCTCCATTGCCTCAAGTCTCCTCTTCATCTGTGAGTAAATGTATGCACAGTTGCTGTCATATAGGGGGGTTGATTGAGTATCTCGAGGTGGTGTAATGGTTAGCCAGCTAGAACAATTACGACTGAGTAGTGAGTTCGATCCTCACTAGGTGCCCCATACTTTCGGCATTGGGCCACAACTGAGCTACGCTTAGTAAATTACTATATAGCTAAGTTTATATATATATATATATATATATATATATATATATATATATATATATATATGCAGAGAATCATACATTCTGTCTTTTTGCAGTTGATGGTTAGTCCTTGTCTTCTTTCTCAATGTCTAGGAGAGCACTAATGCACTTAAATGTTTCTTTATTTAGCCTGTAAAGTTTCAAAACCTTGTTTATAATCTACAACTAAATGTCCGAGATCAGAGAAGGCGAGAAAAGATATACTGGTACCTACGCAGGAATACTAAAATACTCACTACTTAACCCGATTCTCAAAAAGCTGACTAAATTTATATTAGCTCAAATCTCAGTAATATAACTCTTGGTAAAAGCATGAACTCATCAGCTTTTGTACTTCATCGTAAATCTATACATCACAGCTATGATGTAATACAATTTTTGTTTAACAGCTCAACATTTTAGCTTCGTGAAATACACCTCAAATTGAATTATTATTTTTAGCTAATGCATTTTTTTTTCAGATCAAATAGGTTTTTTAATCATTTCCCCAAAAGCAAGGCGATAAAGCCACTAAAACGCAAGAGGTTACCGAGGGTGAAGGAAACGCGAGAAGAGGTTGCTGAGAGGAACGGACCGTAAAAAGAACACATGTCAAGGAGGCTGAAAATGACGATTAACTTGCGGCGCATTTAAACTTTCGTAGATAGCAGTTGATAGAGAAGCAAGGAAGAGACTGCCATGGGCGAGAAGTGCGAGAATCAGAATAGAACTTACGGTCATGCTTAGCAATTTCAACAGTAAAAGGATGTGACCTAACTGCCAATCTAGTACCAAGCTTAAGTTCACGAAGTCGAGGTACCAAAGTGGAAAGCGCATCAGAACAATTGCCGTGAAAAATATTTATAGAAAAGGTCCGAGGAAGCTACGTTATGGCGGCTAAAATTGATAGAAGCCGAAAGGCCAGCTTGCAGATATTGCAGGTCCTCCTTCGGATTTCGCCAAGAACATCGACATACATAGCGTAAGAACAAGGCTAGATCAGATGTGGCAACAATATTCAATGCATAGAAGAGTCAAGACAGATTCGGATGAGAAAAATTGTCTAGCACGATACAGGAAACCGACATTCTTAACGATAGACTTAGCAATTGAATCTTTCCAATTCATATCACCGGGAAGTTAGATCGAGAAGACGCAATAAGTATAAAATGAATAGAGTACAAAATTATGAATTCATTGTTGTTCATGATGACGGTCGTCTTTGAGTATAGAATCCAGAGGTTAGCAGTGAATATTTCGAAGACAGTAGGGAAGCGTTGTTCAGGTTAGCAGTGGATATCCCGGTAAAGTAGCAGTGCGTAGTTCTTCCTTCTGTTCCTCTTCGCCTGACAAGCTGGCACTGGACATTCGGATAGAGTAAACAAAATGGCCGCCTTTATACACCACGGATTGAATATTCTACGTCTTCTGATTGGTTAACCTTCTATTGGTGGACTATAAAGTGAGTCAAATCATTTGGGCTAGCTCACTAGTTAATACATATACACAAAAAACTGCAACATTCATTCAATGTGGAGAAAATTATGTAATAATCAACTACAAATACCACAATGAATTTTTTTTTTGGATACTTCTCTGGTGTTTATGAAGATTTTCATATGAGGAATGGACTTCACCTATAAAAAAATTATTCATCAAGCTGGTTCCACCTTTCTCAAATAGTGCTTGAGAAATGAACTTTAGCTAGAAACTTATCACGGAACTTCTTTTTTTTTAATTTCTACCATAGATTTTCTATCGGACTGAGATCTAGTCTATTTGCAATCCGTTTCATTGAGTTGTAGGAGGTATGGTGGAGTAATGAATAGCGACTCGGACTGAGGAATCGAAGAGCCGAGTTCGAATTCCAGTCGAATCCATTACATTCACTTACGTGAATAGATATGAATCCTCTTCTTCCCACCCTCCAGCTGTGGGTATATAAAAGCTGGACAGACCGGGTTCTATAGCCTTGGATGGCAACTGGTCTACCGCAGAAAGGAGTGGCAACCTACTGCAGGAAAAATCTGCCTCGTCAGTCATGTATCGAAAGCTACATGATCACCTAATCGTGTATCATGCATGGCACATAACTGACTGACTTCAATTAGTTGATTATGACTTTCCTGGAGAAAACCTCCAACACGTCAGTCCTTCAACTGACTTGCAACTCCAAATATCAGACGAGTGGGAAAATTTGCTTGATTCCTACCGGAAGTCTTCTTTATATGTACTATTGATACCGGAAAGAAGTTCCGGCGTCAATCCCTTTGACTAATAAAGATCTGTGAACAATTACTGAATATCAATTTCATGTAAATCATCTTCCTCGTATCCCTCTGTAAATATGTTGTCTTTTGGTGTTAGTGCTGGCTTTCCTTTGGCCTTTCAGTGGGTAAATCCCATTTCACTCAGCCGATTTCTTACAACCCAGTTACAGACATTGAACCCTGCCGTTTTTGTCTTTTATTTCTTATATTCTGTATTCTATGATTTCAAGTCATGTTACTTTCAGTTTTCTCTATTGATTTCTTGCTTGGCTTACCTGTATGTTTTTTTCCTTATTTATAATCTTCCCATTTTGTTTATATATGTTTATAAATTTTAAACATGATAAACTGGGAGAAACGAATACCTTTTGCCTTTCTCAAAGGATTTTTTATAATCTTTTTCATTGTTTCAGCTGACAAGTCTTTCGTTGGAAACATTATTCCTTTCAACTAACAGATCTGTTATTGGATCCATGACTCCTTTCAATTGTAGGTCTCCTTGAGACGTATTTTCTTTCAATTGACAAGTCTCTTATTGGGGCCATGTTTCCTTTCAATAGAGAGATCTATACCTTGAGACATATCTATTTTCAATTGAAAGATCTCTTGTTGGATCCATGTTTCCTTTCAATTGACATATCTCTTGTTGGAGCCATCTCTCTTTTCAATTGAAATATCTTTTATTTGTGCCATGTTTCCTTTCAATTTACATATCTCTTATTTGAGCCACGATTCCTTTCAATTGACAAATCTCTTATTTGAGCCATGGTTCCTTTCAAGTTTGACAAATTTCTTATGGGAGCCATGTCTCTTTTCAATTAAATCTTCCCCTGTCTTCCGGTCTATTTATATTTGAGCCATGTTTTCTTTCAATTGATAAATCTCTTATTTGAGCCATGTTTCCTTTCAATTGACAAATCTCTTATTTGAGCCATGTTTCCTTTCAATTGATATATCTCTTATTTGATCCATTTTTCCTTTTAATTGACAAATTTCTTGTTGGAGCCATGTCTCTTTTCAATTGTAATATCTTTTATTTGAGCCATGTTTCCTTTCAATTGACATATCTCTTATTTGTGCCATGTTTCCTTTCAATTGACAAATCTCTTGTTAGAGCCATGTCTCTTTTCAATTAAAATCTCTGTTATTTGAGCCAAAAAAATTGATATATCTCTCTTATTTGAGCCATGTTTCTTTTCAATTGACAAATCTCTTATTTGAGCCATGTCTCTTTTCAATTGTAATATCTTTTTATTTGAGCCATGTTTCTTTTCAATTGACATATTTTATTTGATCCATGTTTACTTTCAATTGACAAATCTCTTATTAGAGCCATGTTTCTTTTCAATTGACAAATATCTTTTTATTTTTTCAATGTTATCTTTTATTTTGACATATCTCTTTCAATTTATTTATTTGTGCCATGTTTCCTTTCAATTGACAAATCTCTTGTTAGAGCCATGTCTCTTTTCAATTAAAATCTCTGTTATTTGAGCCATGTTTCCTTTCTATTGATATATCTCTTATTTGAGCCATGTTTCCTTTCAATTGACAAATCTCTTATTAGAGCCATGTCTCTTTTCAATTGTAATATCTTTTATTTGAGCCATGTTTCCTTTCAATTGACATATCTCTTATTTGAGCCATGTTTCCTTTCAATTGACAAATCTCTTATTAGAGCCATGTCTCTTTTCAATTGTAATATCTTTTATTTGAGCCATGTTTCCTTTCAATTGACATATCTCTTATTTGTGCCATGTTTCCTTTCAACTGATATATCTCTTATTTGAGCCATGTTTCCTTTCAATTCGCCAACTCCAGCTACATCTTAAGGTCTGCAAACTATCTCTTGTAACTCCAGTCTAATGTATAGATTTACACTTGTGTTGGTTTTGTTTCAGAAATACAAAGTACTAATTACATATTTTTTCCTAATTATTAGATGACACCATATTTCCCATATTTGATCTGTAAACAAAATATGGTCATTATTTTAACTAATTTAATATAACTTGTTTGAAGTTCATTTCGTAAAACCACAACGTTCAGATGTTAAACAAACATTGCTTTACGTCATATCTGTAATTTATTTATTTGCTGCAAAATAAGAAAAAACTGGGCGTACATCTTCTAAATATAATGTCATAATTTTTCCAGGGATTTTTTATGATAATGTCAATGACAATTGTTAATACTAATAGACTTACGGCCAAATCACGCTGAAACATCGGTTCCACCGAAGTTAAACAACGTCGAGCCTGATCAGTACCTAGATGGGTCACTATTTGCGAATACTAGATGCGTGGATGTGCGATTAGCGTAATAGATAATGGCTCGGAATCGTTAATCGGAGAGCCGAGTTCCAATTCCCGCTGTGCTCGTTATATTCACAAACGCGCAAATACCCTTGGGTAAGGTATAAATCTACATTTTATCCCCCAGTTGTGGGTTAATTAGTAAGACTTGTATCACTAAGCCATTATTATCTCAGCGCAAAAAAATATTTACAATCTAAAAATATTTTCTGCTTTAAATAACCTGCGAAGCGTTAATAAGCCTTAGAACACGAATCAAAAAGTAGATTGATTTTATAGGAATGTATTTTATGGACGCGAATTTTATAAAAGTATTAAGAGTGTATACGAATGTTTTATCAGGATTTTTTTTTATAAAAGTGTAATTTATAAGATTATGATTTATGTCATTTGTTTTTATAAAAGTGTAATTTATAAGATTATGATTTATGTGATTTGTTTTTATAAAAGTGTAATTTATAAGATTATGATTTATGTAATTTGTTTTTATAAAAGTGTAATTTATAAGATTATGATTTATGTAATTTGTTTTTATAAAAGTGTAATTTATAAGATTATGATTTATGTGATTTGTTTTTATAAAAGTGTAATTTATAAGATTATGATTTATGTAATTTGTTTTTACAAAAGTGTAATTTATAAGAATACTTTTCATGAAAGTGCGATTTATAGGAATGTTGTCACATAACAATGTATGTTGTATGATTGTAATTTATGTTTGTGTTTTTAGGAAAGTAAACGAAAGTGTAATTTATAAGAATGTGTCTTATAAGAAAGTGTTTTTTAAGATTGTGATTTATAAAAGTGTATTTTATGAAAGTGTAATTTATAATAATACTTTTCGTGAGAGTTTAATTTATAAGAATACGTCTTATAATAGTTTGTTTTGCAAGAATGTGTTTTATAAGAATTTGTTTTATGAAAGTTCATTTGATAAGAGTGTTTTATAGTAACATATTTCGTAAAAGCGTGTTTTATGAAAGTAATTTAGTGTTTCTCATAAGAATATATTTTATAAGAGTGTGCATTATGCGTATGTATTTTCTATAGGTATATTTTCGTACATATTTTAATGCGTGCACACAATTCCCCATATTAAATCACATCCTAAGACAATTGCACAATTCGCTTATGCAGACGTAAACATGTACGCCCTCAAGAAAACGTAAGAGAACAGATACCTCAAAATGACACAAAATATGTCTGAATTAATGAAAATTCTTTTCTTACCCAAAGAAAGAAAATAATAGCGAAAATATCTCTTTTTTATATCTTTCGTATTTACCAAGTTATTCTTATTTAGGGAAATTTATTTACTTTTTTATCTATCTTTTTGCTACTTTTTATTATTGTATTATTCTACGCTATTCTTTCTTCAACCTTTGTGTTTCTTTTTTACTTTCTTGTCTTTCCTGTCGTTATCGCCAACTGCCGAAATCTTAAAATTGCGATAAAAATGTCTGTTGTCATTCACATCTTAAACAAATAACAATTTAAAAAGAAAACCTCTTTTCAAACATTTTTCGCTGCGTCATTATTAACTCGGAAAATATCTCATATGTCTATTCAAGGTTTACCTCCCTTTACTTTTTAAAAGAACAAGCTCTCGGGTTTTTATAGGTATTTGGCAGACGCAGTAGATGTAAAATACGACACGGGGATTTTTGTAAATCACGTTTTTCGAAGAAACTAATTGCAACACATTTTCGCTTTCTCTGTAAGCCTTTAAAATTGTACATTTGAGTCGGTCTACTCGAAAATAATTTTACAAAACTTCTTCTTTCTCAAAGTGTACGGATGGGATTTGACGAAATGGTCAGTCACGGCACCAAATGTAATTTAAGAAAAAGTTCGTGGAACGAACTGTCATTTTTTTGAGATGTTAGGAATAGCAAAAAAGAAGAAAAAAAACAAGACTAATTTTTAAGATGTAGTTTAGAGTTCTTACGTTATTTCTTCGAACACAGAATGCAGAAAGAGAAGACAAATAAAAATAATGTCTCCCTATTATACAATTTTTAACAAACTTGTTATGATGTTGATTTGGGGTTAGTAAAGACAAACGCCAAATAACACGTAACAATAAAAAGGGGTTTATTCGGTTGGTACGTAGGTACAGAAATCGCCTGAGTAGTCTATAACTAGCTCAGCCAAGAACTTCTCTGACTGTCTTTTGACATGCCACTATTTAAAGTCTTTGTTTGTAGACAAGTTCATCTTCAAGAGGGGTGGTAGGTTTCCTACACAACAAAACTATACATTGAATTATATATTATACCACTGATGAGCGGAGAGCGTTATGGTGGTCGGCGATTAAACAAAATTCGGCGAGCATAGTTCAAATTCTAGCCTAATCTGTTGCATTCACTGATGAACTTGCAATGGCATTAATCAGTCTCCTCTCTCGACCCACAAACTATGGGTTAGATATTAGAGTAGACTGCGCTCTTTAGCCTTGGGTGGAAACCAGTCTAAGAGAAAGAAAAATGTGAATTCAAGCAGTGGAGAAAAAACGGGAAACCACTTCACTATCTTTCCTAAGAATGTTTAATAATTCGCACATAATCAAAGGAATGTCTAAGTGTTATGACCGGTTGAACCCTGAAGGGAAATTGTATTTGTTTTAAATATTAAACTATACAGAGAAGAAAATCCTTAGAGAACAAGAAAACCTACCAGGATGTATTATTCGCGGACATACTCTTAACAACATAAGATACGCGGATAACATTGTGTTGATGGCAAATCAGAAAGAAAATTGAAAAAAAAATGTTAGAAAAGGTAGTAAAAGAAAGCAACAAAAAAAAGCGCACTTTTAACTGTAAGAAGACAGAATTTACGGTTGCCAGTACAAGAAAGAGCCCGAAGTGTATTTGGGACGTCAAAATTAAACACAGAAATTTGGTAGTGACGTAACAGACAAAAAAAAAAGCGTGGTACAGAAAATGAAGGCCCCTCGCAATAGCGAAAGAAGCCTTGCATAAATTAATCAACGCATTAAGAAATAGGAAAATGTCTTTAGAAAGGAGAAAATGAGTGACGAACTTCTAAGTAATATCTAATTTGTTATACAGTAATTGTTGGAGCATACCTACGGACGATAATGGGTATGTCTCCATTCACATAAATACAGTAGTAAATACTGTATGTTGGTCAGCAGTTGGCGATTCGTCTCCAGCTGTGCTGGTCAAACTCTCTGCCTCCGGGCAGAGAGAATCCACAGATGAGACTATGTCGAAGGGTAGAGTTTCGTCTCGGAAAACAGCTACCCGACCCCATTTTTATACGGGGTCTACGGAGAATTTTTGGCCGAGCCTATGGGCGCGGATACCCCACATTAAATTCGGCCTTGTGCCACATCTGACCGCGTGGAGCAGTTAGTAGATATCCTGCAGATTCATTGCGGCATTCAATTGACTCACTTCTAGCAGTTGACTACTACTTCTACGCGCCGCTGGCGAATCTTATATGTGTTGTTCTTGTCTTAAGAATTATCGTTCATTACCAACCATCGTTTGATTATTCTATTCAGTAACCTTTCCTAGGTTGCAACAGTAATGATGGACAATCTCCTCACGAATAAAGTAAAAACTTGAAGCGATAAATATGTGATCAACGAACTTTTTAAATCATTTCACACCTAGCAATGCAATTAAGTCACCAAGACGCAAGGGATTATTGAGTATTAGAGAATGTGAGACAAAAAAAACACTGTTAAGGAAAGAAAAGAATAAATGAACAAGAATTAAGAAGACAGTAGATAACGATTGATATTGCATTTAAATTTTTGAAAATCAAAATTGACTGGGAATCAAGAAGCCGACAGAGAGTTCCATAAGTGAGAAGTACAATAGAAGAAACTCTTAGCGTAGACCTTACGGTTACATCTAGCCATTTCAATGTAAAATAGTGAGATCATGCTACCAATCTAGTGGTGTGCTCAAATTTACAAAGTCTAGGTATCATAGAGGAAAGTTCATCAGAACAATTACCATACTGAGAATACCATGGAGAGACCACGTGAGCAACACGAAAGATAAGGAAAATAAGAACTATAAGGAAACTGATATTTACAACCAGAAAGTTGAAGTTCCTGAAATACATAATGAGAAATGGGGGTCTGGAGAATTTAACACTCACATGAAATCATGTGAATGGGCGAAAGAACAAGAACTAATACAAATGTCAATGGTTAAAAGGTTACTTAGAGAATTAAAAAAATAGGAAATTGTGGAGAGCCATGATAGCCCATGTTCTGAATGGACATGGCACATAAAAGAAAAAATATTTTACATTGTCAGGATCGAATAAGAATAAAGGATTTCTTATTGCCTGACTACTACCAACAACATGGCCGTAGAGTCCCATTCTACACACCTTTATGCGCTGGGTCTTGAAAATCAGGGACAGTAATAGTTGACTGGTCACTTTCATCGCAGTCGTGGTCCTACTGAAGAAGCTATTCCATAAACTTATCGGTTCTTTATAGGAAGAATCATCTTGAAAATGAATGAACTACTTGCTGACGATTTGGAATCAATGTATTTTTATGTATCTTATTTAAAGAAACTCACATTAAGAAAACTATACTGGCAGCAAATCGCTTGCATTCGGATAGATTAGTCCAGCAGATATTCAAAAATAGAAAATGGTGTAAGAAACGGATGTGTCTTCTCGTCGAACTTATTCAATTCATGTAGCCAAGCGATTCTAAAAGAACTAGAAGTCCTACCATTATTGGCGGCCACAATCTTAACAAAATAAGGCATACAGACGACACAGTGTTGATAGCAGACACGGAAAAAAAGCTACAAGAACTTTTACTGGAGGTAGTGAAGGAATGCGAGAAGAAAGGATTAAACATCAACTGCAAGAAGACAGAATGCATGGTTGTTAGCAAAAGGATGAGTCAAAAGTGCGAAATGCGAATCGGAGATAACAAAATCAAACAATTGTGGAAATTTAAACATCCGAAAAGTATTTAACAGAGGACGGAGAGACATTGAAATCTGAAGGCGTATTGGGATAGCTAATGAAACATTCCAAAAGCTAAGCACAGTACAGAAAAATAAGAAAAAGAATGATAATTTGGAATTAATGCATTTTTTTTATGTATCTTATTTAAAGAAACTCGCATCAAGAAACCTACACTGGCAGCAAATCGCCCGCATTCGGATAGAAGATAAGTGTTGTGGATTCCGAGATGAAATTCGGTCTCCAATGAATGACAAACACAGGAATGAAATATAACAAATAAATGTATTTACGCAATAATACAATTGGTAATACGGTTAGTAAATCCAGAAACGCGGTTAGTAGCAATAATAATATATATACAGTCTGGGAAATCCAGTCTCGAAGTAGGACTTCCTTAGAGTCTACGTGCTTGTAACTGTGACTTCTACAAGCGGTTACCTCACACTATTACTCTACCTCCAACTCAATCACCATCTCAATCTCAATCTCAATCTCTCTGCTCTGACTGACTTGGACTGCTGCCTTTAAATTTGGCAGCAGTCCAAGTACATACTGGTTGAGTCAACTTGTATGAAAAAGGGGTGAACCCCATAACAATAAGTTCAGCAGATATACAAAAATAGAAAGGGGTGTAAGAAACGGATATGTCTTCTCATCGGATTTATTCAATTCATATAGCCAGATGATTCTAAGAGAACTAGAAGTCCTACCAGGATTCATTATTGGCGTCCACAATATTAACAGCATAAGGCATGCAGACGACACAGTTTTGATAGCAGACACAGAAAGAAAGCTACAAAAACTCCTACAGAAGGTAGTGAAGGAAAGCTAGAAGAAAGAATTAGACATTGACTACAAGAAGACAGAATGCTTGGTTGTTAGCAAAAGGATGAGCCCAAAGTACGAACTGCAAATCCGAAATACTGAAATCAAACAAGTGTAGAAATTTAAATATCTGGGAAGTATTTTAATAGAAGACAGGAAGTGTGACACTGAAATCCGAAGCTATGTACAGTACTAAGAAATAGAAAAACTTCGCTAGAAAGAAGGAAAAGAGTACTAAACCGCAATGTCACATCTGTCTTCCTGTATGGCAGTGAGTGCTGGGCGATCTCCTCAAAGATGAAGAAGAGACTTGAAGAAACAGAAATGTGGCTCTACAGAAAGATGCTGAGAATGACGTGCACTGAACATGTGAGCAACGACGAAGTTCTAGAGAAAATGAAAATAAAAAAGAAACTTATACTGAACATCAGGAAGCGACAGTTGAGGTTTCCGGGCGCATAATGAGGAAGGAAGACTTAGAAAATTTGATACTCACGGGACAGATTTAGAGGAAGAGGAACAGAGAAAAACAACGCATAACATACTTCGTGAGCTGGGGAATATGAATGGCCGAATAGGGTTTATGAGAAATAACAGAAAGACAAAGTTTATTAAGAGCTACAAAGGACAGGAAATGTGGAGAGCCATAATTGTTTACGTATTGAGATGACGCAGCACATAAAGAAGCTGTAAATAAACAAAACTTGTGACTTTCGGTTAATTGATAGTTTTATAGCATAGTGCAAGATATAAAAACAGGTGAATAAAAATTACATTCGAAAAAGAAAAACAATTCCCAGTTTTATCTTCTATAAGGAAGCGATGAGAAGTTCGTAGCCCGACCAAGCAACCTTTGGAAACAGGGCTATGTCGAAAATTTTTCGACGTCTTTCTTAATTGAGGACAAATAATTACTTTACATATTTAAAGGCATATAAAGACTAGCCTCTTTTACCCACTACACATAAATAAATAAAAAAAAAATCCTCCAAATCTTATATACGAAATTGTGGGGTCTGGTAAGCTAATGTTTATCTCAACTCTGCCGACCAACATTTTTTTTTTTTCATAATCAAAGATTAAATGTGCGAGTAGCGTTAAGGTTTTCCTGGCGGAAAGGAGACTCGACGAACAGTGTCCGAATTCCCGCCTAATCTGTTGCATTCACTTTCGCACCAAAGTTCTTTGTAAAAAGCATTAATTCTTCTCACCTCTACCAATCCAGATATTTAAGTAGAGTTGACGGGTTTCTATAGCTGCCAATCTAAGAGAACGTCTACTCCAAATTTTTAGTTCTAAACCGTTTGGAAGGCAATGGAAAACCACTCCACTATCTTTTCCAAGAAGACATGCTAATTCAGAGATAATAAAGAAAAGGTTTATGCGAAGAGCCATAACTGTAGGAACATGGCATTTTTAAATATACTTAATATTACTTATATGCTTTCAAATCTAGTCTTGTGCTTCTGCTATATATTCATAGATTCTTCCTAAAATACAATGAAGAATCTGAAATGTCATTAATCCGGACCTGGCATCTCAGCTTCAGTCACTTTCCTACAACCGTAACATGACTTTCCTCTGCATTTTTCTATAAATATTTCCGTGGTAATTGTTCTGATGAACTATATTGATATTTAGAGATATGAGGTATTACGGTGAATGTAGAGAGAATGGTAAGAATACGTTGTTTTGGTGTATTGTAGTATGTTTGGATCAGTGTTTGTGGCTAGCTAAGTTTAATGTTAAGACAGATGAAGACTGTCCCTTTCCCCATCCCCCCTTTTGGCCTTGTGCCACATTTTGTATAACCATGCAAATAAACATCATTTTCCTCTTTGATATCTAGATTTTATGAATTTAAACGCTTTACTAGCGTGGTAAGACAAATTGCCCAACACTGAGGTCTTGTATTGAGCAGGTCTGCCCATCATCTTCATACTGCTCAGACAGCGCAGACTCCGTTGGTTAGGCCACGTTGACCGCATGCCAGACGGCCGTATCCCCAAAGACCTCCTGTATGGAGAGCTGGAAGGAAACCCGCCGGGCGGCCACATCTGCGGTACCGTGGTGTCGTGAGACGCGACATGAAAGCTGTGGACATCAAGAGAGGCTGACAGCCATACGATCCAAATGGAGAGGAATCCTGACCAAACACCTCAAGTCAGAAGAGGAGAAGCTGACAAAAATGTGACAGCTCCAACAGACCAGAGACAGAACACACATGCGACCTCTACAACAGAGATTATCACTCCCGCATCGGCCTCTACAGTCACAGACGTCGATACTCTAACCAAGCAGACAACTAGGATGCTAGCCATGGTCAACCCTGACCGACGGAGGCCTGCAACTAGATTGGTGGAAAGATTTGCACTTTAAACGGCTTGATGCAACCGTAAGTTCGATGCTAATAGTTTCTTCTCTCGCACTTCTCGCTTGTGGAACTCTTCTGTCTATCCAGTCAACTTTGATCTTCAAAAATTTAAAGGCAATGTCAATCGTTATCTTCTGTCTTCTTTCCGTCTTTTTATTGTTATTGATCATTAATAATGTTTTTTCTCATATTCTCTCACACTCAGTAACCTCGTACGTATCAATGGCTTTAATGCCCTTGTTGGGGTGAAATGAGTGAGTAAGGTGTGTAAATGCAATCATTGCTCCAGTGGCGAGAATGTAACAAGTCCGACGTTAAACGTGTAACAAGTCATGCGTTGGTAGATACAAGGCTTTTAGCTGGGACTACGACTGCAATTTATTTTCCTTCCTTCTTCTACAGCTGATGTTGACTTCCTACCTACAAAAATGCACTCTGATAGACACTGAAGATGTACCTACAATTCCTGGTGTTTGGAACTACCACATACTGATATTAGGCTCTGTACAACAGAAGCACATCATTCAACAAGATTGTCCTGGGTCTGACGATAAACTACATCCGGCAGCAAGGCCTCTGTTCAGGAGATTGGGGGTTTTGAGGAGCATGAAACCACCTCTGTAAATAGGTATTTTGGGATCATTTTGCTATATAAACATGTATTGCTGTTATTTATACAATAAAAATATATTTTTATACTTTCATAGATTTTTATTTTTGTTTGTGGTGTCACTATTAACCAAGATAAACTACATCCGCGTCCTGGGTAAGACGATAAACGACGTCCAACAGCAAGGCCTCTGAGCAGGAGGTTTTGAGGAGCGTGGAACCACCTCCGATTCCTCAATCCGAACCGCTATCCATTCTTCTACCTCCTCAGAGTAAGAATAACAAGAAAGAAAAAAGTTTTGATGGTCGGGTTAGATTCAAGAAAGCTGCATTTGCAGCATTAAACATACTTCAAAACGTCAAATTATTGACTTTCAATGATTTCAGTTATATGCCACGCGTGATACACGCTTAGGCGATCATATATCTTTCGATACATGACTGACGAGGCAGATTTTTCCCCCGCAGTAGGTTGCCATTTCTTTCTGCAGTAGACCAGTTGCCATCCAAGGCTATAGGACCCGGCCTGTCCTGCTATTTACCCATAGCTGGGAGAGAAGAGGATTCACACCATTCCAAGAGTATTAGCGCGTAAGTGAATGTAATGGGTTTGACTGGAATTCGAACTCGGCTCTCTGATTCCTCAATCCGAGCCGCTATCCATTTCTCCTCATAGTTCAATAATTAAGGCATTATTTAAAACTGAAAATGGTCTTTCGTCTTCTTTTTAATGTGTTCTTAAATTACTTTTACTCGTAAATTACAAAGATTCATTTTTGAGTTACCGCAGTTCCTGCCAGTCACGTTTCATATGATAATAAAGTACGTAGTCAGATTAGTAGCAAATACGACAATAATTAAAACAACATTATTATCCCCACAAGTATTAGCAGTCACGCCAACAATGTAAGTAATAGCAGTAATAATGGTATTGGTAGCATTAGTGGAATTTGTCATTGGAGATTGTTTCCCGCGGGACATTTTTTATTTGACTTGGAGCGCGATCAACACTATTTCTTGATATTCGCCTTTCGACATTTTAATTGCTTTTAAAAACTGCGATTATTTCTGTTTATCAGGGATTTTTTTTTTATTTGTTTTCCATTCTTTAAAAGAATAGAACTTCATTTTTTTATGTTCCTTGTTCTCCTAAAATGAACATTTCAAAATTACTTGCCCAATTTTATTTTTCTTTGTTTAAGCATTTATATATCTTTTCTTTCGATATCTCTTTTTATTCTAGCCTCGTTTTCATTTCCTTATTCTTGCGTCTTTTCTTTTTATTCTCGTTTTTTTTCCTTTCCTTCCTTTTCATTCTTCATATTTCAATTCTATCCTTTTCTTATTCCTTTTCTTTCTCCATACTTCGCCCCTTTCACTTCTTGCGTTTTGTGCATTTCCTTGTTGCTTTCTTTCTGTTTCTACACTCTACTCCTTCATGTTCTGACTCACTCTTTCTTCTTCCTCTCTTTACTCTGTGTACGCCTTTCTTGATTATTTGGCTTTTTTTTTCTTTTTCTTTGGATCTTTCTTTCATTTTTCTTTCCGCCATGTCTTCAAGACACTGATTGCACCTCCACGCAGAAAGTTACCCACTTCAAATAAAAAGTGGTCACATATTTAACGGGTCTATGTCTTTCTTTTTTACTCTCGTACCAGCAGGACCTATAACTACATTTTTTTACTCTCCTGCAAACCAAATTTATTTCTGCCTTTTTGACTCTTGTACAAACAGGATCTATGTCTACTTTTTTGAATTTCATGCAACAGGATCTATGTTTACCTATCTCTTGTTTACGGAAACGTTAGAATATGGAATTAAATAGCTTGATATGCCTTCCTTTATTTATTTCTTTTCCTTCTTTTCTTTCTTTCGTTGCTTTTGTGTTTCTTTCTTTTTTCCTTTCCTTTCTTTAATTTCTTTTGCTTTTGCCAATTTGCTGTCTTTTCCTTACATATTTTCTTTCTTTTGCTTTTGTCTTTCTTTCTCTTCGTCTTTTTATTTATTTCTTTTGCTTTTGTCTTTCTTTCTCTCTTTCTTTTCCTTCCTTTATTTCTTCCTTTTCTGCTTCTATCATCCGTTTTTTTCTTTCTTTCTGTTGTGTCGGAAACCTATCACCCCTCTTGAAGATGAACTTGTCTGCGTCTGTGAACAAAGACTTTAAATAGTGGCATGTCAGTTGACATGGGGAAGATAGATAGAGAAGTTCTTAGCTGAGCTAGTTATTGACTACTCAGGCGATTTCTGTACCTTTTTACCAACCTATTAAAACCCTTTTTATTGTTACGTGTTATTTGGCGTTTGTCTCTACTAACCCCAAATCAACATCATAACACTTTCTTTCTTTCTTTCTTTCTTTCTGCTCGTCTGTCTTTATTACTTTTCCTTCCTTTCTTTCTTCCTTTTGCTCGTGTCTCTCTTTCTTTCTTTTTTATCTTTCTTTCTATTGTTCCTGTTTTACATTCTCTTTCTTCTTTTTCTTTATTTCTTCCTTTCATCGTATCACCCTCACCTTCTATCATTTTCATTTCTCCTTTTCTCCTCTTTTCTCTTTATTGCTTACTCACTCCTCGTCTCATTATCTTCCTTTCCTTCGTCTTCATTCTTTTCAATTTACTTTTATCTATCTTTCTTTATTCTTTTATTTATTAATCAAGTCTTCCTTTTACCGGTGACTACAAATTGTCCTTTTGTACATTAACCTTGACATAATTTATGAAAGAAAAAAAATCATAAAGGCCATATTTACTATCTTCGTTTATCTTCAAAGAGCTTTTTTCATCTTTGACAAACAAGTACATATAATTTGAAATGAATATTTAAACAAGAACCATTTCAATAAGAAATGATGATTTTTTTTTCTTCTTTCTATTTCCTATGATTCGTTACAATATAAAATTAGTTTAAAAATGAAAAAATAAATGGTACTATGTTATTCTTCTTTTTTTTTCACCGTTGTTTCTTCAATATCTTTGCTCATAAAATGTGTTTCCGAGGTCTACGTTCAAGATGCACTTGAAATGGTTAATTGAAAATCAATAAAAATCGATAATTTTCACTTTTGACGTTTTAATTTATTGTAAAGCACAAGTCAGCAAAATGATAGAAGTGAACAAAAAATAACTATTTTAAAAAATATAAGATTTTCCTAAGGCAAAATTACAAATTAAAATGTGACAAAGTATGTCGATGACATTTTTTTAATACAGATAAACAACTCTGATAGTATTAAATCATCTGGGTTTTTAGATAAAGCATTTTTATTTATTAAATGTTGATTAATTTTTTTCTTTCGTCTTATCATTGAATTTTATGAAACGCTTATGGCGTTAAACTGTTCGACGAATTTTTAAATGGCATGGATTGGAATTCAAAAAGTCGCATCTGAAAAGGTTAGAACGCGCAACCTATATTGTGGAAACCCATCGAACATAATGCCACCATAAAATGCCTCTTGGATAAGCAATGAAAGTCCAAGCGTCTGGGATTTCTTTTATGAATACTATTGAAGATTACATTAAAAAGCAAAAATATTCAAAAGGTTAATAGCAAAAGATCACCTTCCTGAACCAAATGACGTCTGCCTCGACTAAATATCTTTTATATGTGGATGTGCATATGCTGTAATGGTTAACGACTGGGAACGAGAAATCCATTAGCCGAGTTCGAATCCTAGTCGAATTCATATTCGCGCATATCCTTTTGGTAAAGTTAAGAATCAATCTCGTTTCCCCCCAACTGTGGGTTAAATAGCAGAACAAAACTGCATGTAACTTTGGCACGACACATTCTATGCGGCCAACAACAAAATAATTGAATTCATAATAATTATATAATCGCAACTGTGGCCGACCTACAACTGCGTCGATGTATTATTTCTTCTTATTATTATTATTATTATTATTGTTGTTGTTGTTGTTTTTGTTGTTTTTTTTTGTTGTTGTTGTTTTTTCTTTTTTTTATTACCTTTAGTTTCTGGTGTATACTCATTTCTTTCCGGGTCCCGACCAGAGACCTAAGGTTAGAAATGGCATCATGACATTTTCCACTGAGCAGTTTTGAAAAAAGAAATCTCACATATTTTACATAGATAAAGCCCTTCGTAAGTTATGGGCTGTACTCGTGAGTACAATTTTTTGTATTTCTTTAAGACCTGGGCTACCAGCGATTCCTTCAATGAATCTATTGGAATCTTTTCCAATCAATCCGAGGGCTCCAACTACAACTAGAATTGTTAATATTCTCATGCGCCACATTTTTAAGATTTCGATTTCAAGCTCCTTATATTTTGATAGTTTTTGAAGATCTTCAAAGATACATTGCAGTCTGCAGGGACTGCCATTTCAATAAGGAGGCACATTTTGAATTTGCTGCCTCTAATCACGATTAGCTTAGATTGTTTATTATTATTATTATTATTATTATTATTATTATTATATGCTGAACAAAGAAAAGAGTACGTAACTGTTATGTAATATCGGTCTTCCTGTATGGCAGTGAATCCTGGATAATCTCCTCACAGATAAGGGAGAGACTTGTGGTAACAGAAACGTGTTTCTACAGAAGGATGCTGAGAATACCATGGACTGAACATGTGAGAAAAGACGAATTTTTAGAGAAAATGAAAACAAAAAGGACGCTTATACTTAACATTGGAAAGAGACAGTTGAAATTTCTAGGGGACATATTGTGGAAAGAGGGCGTGAAAAATGTGATACCCACGGGACTGTTTGAAAGCAAGAGGGGAAAAAAGAAAACAACGCATAACGTACTTAACGAGCTTGTACAAATAGACGGCAGAAAAGGGTTTAAGAGAGATAGCAAAAAAAGCAAAAAGGCAAAATTTACTGAGAGCTAAAAAATATAGGAAATTGTGGAGAGCCATGATCACAAACATTCTGTATGGACATGACACGAAGGAGAAGAAAAAAGGTCACTGACTGTCGAGAAGTGGTCAGCAAGTTGCTCGCCTTGTGAGTTTGCCAGCATTCTCTATGTCTATTATTTCAATTTATGCCAGTGGTTGTAAACGTGACGGTGACTCTCCTTGGAGGTTCTCTGAATTCTCAAAGCGGTATTAAATCTTCATGGACATTATAAGGAACTGTATAAATTTTTAAAAAAAGCGATTTAACCTTTTGAACCAGGATTAGATATTTTATCTACGTATGTTTTTTATCCTTTTGCTTATATATTTACATTTTTAGACCTATGTTAAACATATAAATGCAACTGCAATAGGTATACAGGGTTAAAATCATGCAAGACAAAAACTATTGCTCTCGATGGTTCATCAAGTTAAGCGCTGCTTGGCTTTTTTCGCCATGACTTACTTTCGGTGATTGGTTCTGTTTTAATGCTGCTAAATATAATCACGAGACATTAAACCTGTTGTATTAACTCTGCTCCATTTACCAGTGTAATTTCCATATAGTGGGCGTCAACTTGTGCGAATAACTGAAAAGTGAGACTGCGGAAGAAAAGGTTAAGAATAAGAAGTTATATTTAATGTCTCAAGCAGACAAAAGGTATATCTATCTATACATCTCTGTATGCATCTTCCGGCTGTTGTCTTCGTCTTTGTTGATTTTACACAACGTCCATTTTGTAATTTTTTTTATTTTTATTTTTCTTTTTAGAATTAGCTAGTATTTTTAATTCTTTTTTGGTAAGTGCTAAAAAGGGGGAAAACTGACTTTAGTTTCTTTTTCCGTCTCGCAAGTAACTTTAGTAGTTGTACCATGGACACTTTAACATGTTTTGCAAGTGACAGCAAAGAGGTTAGACTGATTAAGTGATTGATTTGTTTTTTGTTGGGGTTTTTTTTTTTTTCGGCTTATCAACCTTTTTGTAGGTTATTCACAGCCAGATTTTAGGAATTTTTGGGGGACATAATAATAAATTTTACTGAGGGATTTTCTACTAATTAAGCAATTAGCTGGTGGAGGAGATGTGATGGGTTCATGCCTTCCCCAAGGATATTTGCGCGTTAGTCAATATAACGAACACGACTGGAGTTAGAACTCGGATCTGCGATTTCCAATTCCGAGCCGTTATCCTTAATGCCATCCGCACATTCAAGCTTGCAGCACCTGGCATTCCCAAGCGGTTACTCATCTAGTTACTAACCAGGCTCGATGTTGCTTGAACCCGTGTTTCAACGTGATATGACCGTAAGCAACAAAGGTTAAACACTCGTCTCACTTACTAATACGAGCTTTATTACTCTGTTCTTTAAACCAGAGGTCCTCAAACTTTGTTGACAACTTGACTGCTCTTAACTTTTTTTTTTTTTTTTGGTGGACCCTCATAGCCATTCTATGAAAAGAAAGCTTATTTTATTTTTTACTAATACATAAGTTTAGGAATTGTATTATAGAAATAGTACATGTATATGCTTTATTTTGAAGTAAAACTAATTTAATGAAAATAAACTTGTATTTAACAACTAAATTCTATGGTACATTTATATACTCTAGTAAAATAATTTATAATAAACCATTTGAAAGTATGAGTAAGTTTAAAAAAGTGAAAATTTATTTAATGAATTCCTTGTGGTTGGTGCTGCTGAAGAGGTTAATCTTTCCTTTATATATAATCTTTATATAATTTATATATTAAAATTAATTTTATTATTAACATTATATTTTATATTAATTAATTTATATTAATATACTAATATTTTATATTATTCTATTTTTATTTAAAATTAATATTATTATTTATTATTAATATATTAAATTAATTTATATAATAAATTATAATCTTTATATAATTTTATATATATTATATATATATATATATATATATATATATATATATATATATATATATATATATATATATATATAAAACCCTTCCTTTTATATATCCTTCTCAGTTTTTATTCAACTTTTACAATCAAAAGATCCGGTAGAGTGAAAGAGACGCTAACTTTACATCGCTTGATCTTGTTTTCTGCTAGTTTTAATGTTGTTCTATTTTAAGTGTTTTAATATGGCGTAGATTACTGTCGAAATTCCACTTCTCAGTTGTAACAACCATTCCGAAGTGAAATCGCTCTATGGACCATTAAAATATTACCGTGGACCCCCAATTTGCTACATTTTGTGTGTACCCCCTGTAATGTCACAGGAACCTCTCGGACTGAGAACCACTGTGTTAGACGATGTTTTTTTCTACGTGAGACGATGAACATGATAAAAAGCAATAAGCTAATCTTTAAAGCAGACGAATGAAATATGGACCTGGATAACACGAAACAAGATATAGACCGAAACGCAACAAAGACGAGAGTAATAATGTGAAAAATATACCAAATTCTATGAACCATGTATTTAGGGACATTACAATCAAGCTGTTACAAGATTTTATTTGGCTAATCTCATAACAGACGACGGAAAGAGTGATGCAAACTATATGTCTGAGAATGCAAGAGATCTCCCCAGAGATGAAGAAGAGACTTGAAGCGACAGAGATGTGGTTCTACCGAGAGATGCCGAGAATAACATGGACAGTAGATGGCAGTGATGAGGAACTTTTCAAAGAGAATAAGAACTGCAAGGAAGCTGCTGCTAACAATGAGAAAGCGACACTTGAAATTTCTGGAATATATAACGTGAAAAAAAGTTTTGGAGAATTAAACACTCCCAAAAAGTTGATGGTACGGTAGACATGGAGAAACAGCAAGTTGCTTACTTAACGAGTTTAAGTGAATTAACAGTAGAGCAAGTAAACGAATGGATTTTGTAAATTGGAAAAAGTTACTTACAGCGATAAAAATTCGGAACCTTTTGGGAGCATTGGTAGTAAACTTTAACACTTTAAATCGTTTGTTGTCTATCATTGTAGTAATGTTTATAAAACTTTAACTATGGTCCTATGAACCATATTACAAGATATACCAAACAGAGGTTTGATTCTAGTTTCACCTTAGTATTAACACAAGATATTAGATCACAGTTCTTTGAGTCTTTTAGACTGTTGTTTTCTCCATGAGAAGACGGAGGAAATGGAAAATAAAAAAGCTAATTCTTAAAGTTGCTGAAATGTAGTACCCACTTTTTTCTTTTCTTTCTATTTTTTCTCAAAACTACTCAATGTAAACCCTTACTTCATTAAGTGTGCGATATGAACTCTAAGAGGAAGAAATAGGAAAACGAAGATTATGAGAATATGGAGGATGGATAATGATTCACCGGAGATTTGAAGAGGTTAAGACTTTAGCGTTCGGGGAAGCAACCATGCGACATTCTGTTCCGCAAAGCAGAGATTCTTGTGAAGATGTCGAAAAACTTCTTTCTTAAAAATAGAATACGGGAGAAATTGGGTGATTCAACTATGTGGATGTAGCAAGTTGGGTCTTAGCTTTAAAGCTCTGAACAAGCGACTGTAAAGAATCAAAGTAATCTGAACATTTGCCATGGCAATATCGATAGACTATTGATAGGCTTGCTACGACGCCCCTGTGAGAAAGATTACCAAAGATTATATCGGCCAGAGCATAATAAAGACAAAATCATAATACTATAGATATAAGATTATTTTTTTAAAAAGCAAATCAATAACATGGTTTCGACAAAAATTCCGTTCTGCTTATGTTGCTTGTGATATTGTTCTTCTATGTGCCGTGTCCCTCCAGGCAGTGGGTGCACATGGCTCTCTACCACATTCTATCGTTTCGCCATCTCTTCCCACTCCATTTTCTGTCATACATTTCCACAAGTGCGTTAGGTAGGTTCCCCGCCCTGACCTTCTGTCCGTCTTGCCTTCCACATGTCCTGTGTCAGATTCCCTAAGCCATCTTTCCTCGTTATGTGATTTAGAAAAATCAACTGTCTTTTTTCTGATATTCTTTTCAACGGTCATCTTTTGTAATTTCAAAACACTTCACAGATATCTAAACCACTGCACTTGTTTGATGTTGACGTCTCCTATTAGTAGTTTGCATCTTGGGATTTTTCCTTTTGCTAACAATCATATTTACTGACTCCTTACACTTGATGGTTAGTCCTTTCTTCTTGCTTTCCTTTTCTGCATTTGTTTGATGTTGACATCTCCAATTCACAGTTCATATCCGGGGATTTTTCTATTGCTGTCAACCATTACATTCAGTTTTCTTACAATTTAACCCTTTTGTGTCTCTTTCCTCCACTCCCTTCTCTGTAATTAACTCTTTTCTTTCTTTTTTTCTTTTTATTTGTAATGTGACTGCTGACATATCAGCATGTATTTATTGTTAAAATTTGGCAAAAATGACTGTATTTCTTTGTTTGCTAAGTCTAATTTACCTATATTTTAATTTATTTAAGAAAGGTTTTAAAAAGCCAAAATCTAAGAGAAACGTTATCATAATTTGTATAGACTAGTTTATTGATTCTAACACTGAAGAGGGAAGGAAATAGAAAACTTTGGGGGCATATTGCGTCTTTTTTATTTTAAAAAAGGTAAAAATGGTCAAAAATGGTTTTGTGTTGAAGGTTTCTCGTTTAAAGGTGCTCCACGGCCAGGTAAATCAGCTTGATAGAAATCAAATGATGTTATTTACTTGAAAATAATGTTTTATGTTCCAGGTGATAACCCCTATATTCAAAATATCCAATTCAAACTTTTGAACCATTTCAATCATGCTAGTCATTTTTATGTGTGGCTTCCACACAAACAAACAAAAATTACTAGATTTTTATTTAATGTACTATTTAACAGCAACAAAAGTGTTTCGTTTTCTTTTCTTTCTTTTTTTTAATCATTTCACCCGAGCAAGGCGACAATGCGATTAAGACACAAGGGGATTACTAGGAGTGAAAGTTAATGAGAAAGCTTTAGTGAGGGGAAAGGACAATAAAATAACAAGGTTCAAGAAGATAGAAGATAACAATTGATGTTACATTTAAATTTTTGAAGATTGTAGGTTACAGGTAAACAGGAAATCGAATGAGAATTCCACAGGTGAGAAGTGCCAAAAAAGAAACTATTACAATTCGACTTACGGTTAGACGCAGCTGCTTCAACAGTAAAAAAATGATACCTAGTAGTCAGCCAAGTAGGCCGCTAAAATTCATGCGGTCGAGGTACCAAGGCAGAGAACTACCATGAAAATATTTCTGTCTATATTTCTAAGATGAAGTATTGTAATTATTTACATGAGTTACATTGTTCGGACTGTTGTCTTCATCTTTATTGCCATATTTACGGCGTTTCGGTCGTTACACGCTCCGTCATTCTTCGGGTGAATTTTCAAACTGATCTGTTTATTTCGTCCACCGCGGTAGATTATTCAAGTTCCACGTACCATGCCTCAGTTATCTCCCTTTATCTCAACTCTCCAAGTTTTCGTTCATCACTGCAGGACATATGTCCATTGGATAAAGGTGTTGGTTGGACCCAGTGACTTTACCCAAAGAGTTGTGAGTTAAACTCCTAGCTACTGCAGAAGATCGAGTTCAGTTAAAGGGAGATAACTGAGACATCCGGAAGAGGCATGGCGCGTGAAACTAGAACAATCTACCTCCGTGGGTGAAATAAAGGTTTCAGTTCGAAATTCTAATCACCTGGAGAAGGCCGGAGCGTACAACGACCGAAACGTCGTGAATATGGCAATAAAGATGGAACAACAGTCCGAACAATGTAAATAATGAAAATATTTATAGAAAAGACAGAGAGAAGCCAGGTCACGGTGGTGGGAAAGTGACTGGAGTCGAGAGGCTAGGTCAGAACCAATAACATTAACAGATCATTCTTTGGATCTTGTCAAGAATATTGAGATATATAGCCAAAGCACCAGACCAGATATGTCACCAATATTCAATAAACAGATGAATCGTAGAATCGTAAATGTGCAAGATGGATTCTGACGAGAGAAAAATGTCTGGCACGAGAGAGTGAACCAACATTCCCAGCAGCAGACCTAGCAAGTGATTCAATATAATCGATCAATAAAAAAAAGTGAAATCAAGAAGACGTGATGAGTTGCTTTTCTGAGGATTAGCATCAGCCATGCTGATGGAGAGCAAAAATAGGAGAAAGTTTCATTTTAAGCCTGTCAACTGCCTTAAAGATATCTGAAGCCAGAACCCAAACCTCGCCATTTTTATCTAAAGCCTGAAATTTAGTAATAACATATATATATATATATATATATATATATATATATATATATATATATATATATATATATATAATAAAAAAGGCTTAAACACTAGTGTTTAAGTTTTTTATTATATATCCTTACTCTGTCCTGGACATAGAGTTCTACCTGGATTCTATCCTCTTGGAATTTTTTATTAAAAAATATATATGTATTTGTAAGCACCTATGTGTATATATATTTATATATTTTGCATATGTGTATGTATATTTACCACTAATATTATCTATCTATCTATATATATATATATATATATATATATATATATATATATATATATATATATATATATATATATATAGATAGAGATGTAAGCAACTATATGGGTATAGATCCATGACAGTGAATGAAGAAAAAATATATCTTCAAAAATAAAACAAAATCATTATATTTGATTATGTTATATTTATGAACGTGTTATAATGTTATATTTATGAATATGTCCTGAAGATGGTATATTAGACTGAAACGTCAGACGTTGACATATTAACATTAAAACAACATAATCGTATTGATTTTGTTTTTTTTTCCGTATATTTTTTTCATATATATATATATATATATATATATATATATATATATATATATATATATATATATATGACCTAGAAAAGCGAAAAAAAAGCCATGTTGTTAATTTGAAAGAAGGTAGTGAGAAGTGAGATTCTTAACCAATCTGGAGTTGATTAGATCGCCTAGTACTTTACCAAAAATAAATTAAAGACTAATAGAACGATATTTTGAGAGGTCAGAAGGTTCTTCAGAGTTCTTAAAAACAGGAACTACAGAAGAGTAATCCAACAAGGTGTAAATCAAGAAGCAGAAAGGTATTCGTTGAAGAGTTTGATGAGAACAGGAAACACATTTCCTTAGGACAATTACAGAGATAGTGTAAGAGCAATGAACCGTGGATAGATTACAGTAGAGCGCAACGCAATGTATTATAGGGTAACTGAAATAAATAATCAAAGAGTGCCAAAATCTAATCTTCAAAAGAATGTGATACTGTGTAAACAGCAGTCTTTTGTAAAGTATTCTTTAGTCGAGGAAACCAGTCAATAACCATGAAGTTAAGAGATTTTAATTTGTTTGTAGAATATGTTAAATCTTTTTGTTATCTACAGGAATTAAATACGTACGGGTTATATTTCTTACTAGCAGTAGAGCCCGGCGTTGCCCGGGGATATAACAGTTAGAGATAGATCAAGTATCGACCATCATAAAGACTGAAAAATAAAATTGACAAAGATTATTGTTTAAGATTGACGGACACGCATGTCTTAATTAGTTTTTTTTGTTTGTTTTTTTTTTTTAGTTTTTTTTGTTTTTTGGGGGTTTTTTTTAATGAATTGGTCAAACTAAAACAAAAACATTGTTTTCAATCGTTATGAGTCTATTGATAAAATAGAATTTTATTATAAACAATTGTCTTGTAAATAGAATTTTTAAAGCATTCTGAATGTAAAAATAAAGTAAAAAGTGTGCAAGACAATAAGAAGCACTACCTGCCAAAAAAAGTGAAGTTTTGTTGAAATCGGTTGAAAAATGTAGGAAATCCGATCCCATATATAAAGGAACACACAACAAACAAAGGGTTTTATAATAAGTATAACTCGATATGAGTTGTCACCCTTTCATTCTGGCGACTTAATCGGGTTTTCAAAATGATTTCGTGCAAAAACAATTTTTGGCGCTGTCAGAACCACCGCAAGGTAATTTTACGCAGTCCTGTGAACTTTTGTTGAAATAAGTTGAAAAATGTCGGAAATCCGATCCAATATATAAACGTACACACACACACACACACACACACAATTTGCGTTTTATAATAAGTGAGATTACTTTTTGCTTTTTGTATATATTATTATATATATATTATTATATATTATTATATATATTATCATATATATATAATATTATTATATATTAAAATTTTTTATTATTAAATACGTACGGGTTATATTTTTATTGCGTTTTATTATTACATTATATATCATTATTATTATTATATATATATATATATATATATATATATATATATATATATATATATATTATATTATATTATTATTATTATATATTCAAATTTTATTATTATTAAATACGTACGGGTTATATTTCTTATTGAGTTTTATTATTATATATTATATATTATTATTATTATATATTATATATTATCATTATTATATATTAAAATTTTATTATTATTGAATACGTACGGGTTATATTTATTTTTGCGTTTTATTATTATATATTATATATTATTATTATTATTATTATTATTATAGATTATTATTTTTATTATTATTATTATTATATATTAAAATTTTATTATTATTAAATACGTACGGGTTATATATCTTATTACTTTTTGTTTTTATATAATTGGAGTGCGCCTGATTTCATTAAAATAATTTAATATTATTTTGTTTTCGATTAAACCTGTTTTATTATGTTACTCTGATTAATTGGAAAAAAATATAATTTTATTTGATCATTAACGGCGTGACTGGGAATCTTTTCATTTAATATTGGATAATTATTTGCAGATTATTTTTGTACAGTAAGAGATTAATTTTGCACGGTTGATAAGACGAGGATTAAGACTGCAATCTTATATCGGTAAATATATTCGTTTACAATAACATCTAGTGAAATTATGCGTTTGTGTATGTGTCCGACCAAGATATTTAGATACTTAAAACCATATTTATTCTAATTGTTTGGCTGTTTTTGTTTAACGCCATAACAACCTCTATGTGTTATTTAGTACCGAAATCTAAATATTTTGTACGCAATTGGGGGGGGGGAAGATAGTTTTAGTGATACAAGTCTTACTAATTAACCCATAGCTGGAGGGAGAAGAGGTGGATTCATACCTTTCTCAAAGGTATTTGCTGGTAAGTGAATATGACGAACCCGATAGAAATTGAAATTCGGCTCTCAGATTAACATTTTCGAACCGTTATCCATTACCCCAGTTGCACGTCGAAGCTTACAACACCTGGTATTCCGAAGCCGTCACCCATCTAAGTACTGACCAGCCTCGACCTTGCTTAACTCTGGTGATCGTACATGATGTGGCTGTAAGCCTCATATAGACTCGGCATGGTCTGAGGAAGATTTTGATAAACAATTTATTAGGTTGAGTCATAAGTAATTTCCGTTTTTGTTTATCTACTTTTCTCTTCAAAAAATTATTTTATTTTCTTAACTATTCACCATTATTTGCAATGACCTGATTTCACTTTATCAAGCGGCTCTTCGGTACCTTTTTAGGTTACATTAGAGAAATAATAATAATAATACCGGCTGAAACTGCAAAATACCTAAAAAAGACAGCAAAGACGAATGCAACCGATCAGCTACAGAAGCGATAGCAAGATAAACCGCTTCATGGCCAATACTCTGCCCGTACCAAACAAGCTGATGTAGACAAACCCGTACCCATCAGTGGCTACGTAGTGCAGGGTTGAAAGCGGAAACTGAAGGTTTTATCCTTGTTGCAGCAGGACCAATGCTTGCTAACTAGGAATTATCAAGCACATATACTAAAATATTGTGTCAGCCGAAAATGCAGATTCTGTGATAAATATCCAGAAACGATTGATCATCTTGTATCAGGTTGTACGCTATTGGCACCCACTGAATATAAAACCCGACATGACACAGTGGGCCAATATCTGCACCTTCTACGGGAAGGAAACTGAAAGAAACTGGTATGAACACCACCCAGACCCGGTTACGGAGATAGGACCTGTTACAATTCTATGGGACTACACAATACACTCTGACAGAACAATCAAGGCCAACCGGCCAGATATTGTTATTAAAGACCACAAACAAAAAACGATGCCTCCTTATTGATATGGCAGTCCCTGCTGACTGCAATGTATCTTTGAAGATATTCAAAAAAGTTGTCAAAGCACAAGGACCTTGAAATAGAAATCTCGAAAATGTGGCATATGGGGAACATCAACAATCTCTGTTGTAGTTGGAGCCCTAGGACTGGTTGGAAAGATTGCAGTAGACTAATTGAAGGGATTCCTGGAAGTCCATGCCTCAAGGAGATACAAAAATTGTTCTGACAAGTACAGCCCACACCTTACGAAGGGCTTTATCTATGTAATTTAATTCTTTTTTTTTTTTTTTTTTTTTGTCTGTGGAAAGTGTCATGACGCTATTTTTAACCTAAAGAACCAAGGGACCCGGAAAGAAATGTGTAAACGCCAGAAATCAAAGAAAATAAAAACAATAATAATAATAATAATAACCGTTTTAGGGAGGCACGGTGGAGTAATGGATAGCGGCTCAGAGTTCGAATTCCAGTCAAATCCATTACATTCACTTACATGCTAATACCCTTGGAAAAGGTATGAATGCCCTTCTTCTCCCCATCCATGGGTAAATAGCAGGACAGACTATAGCCTGGGATGGCAACTGGTCTACCGCAGAAAGAAATAGCAAGTTACTGCGAGGAAAAAAATCTGCCTCGTCAATCATGTATCGAAACCGGTTATTCAGTCAGACATTTATGTGCCTAAGCGTGTATCACGCATGGCGCATAACTGCCTGACTGAATAACCGGTTTGTTGCAAGGTCAGGGGAATATGGCTGATGGTGACAAGAAATTTTTTTCAGTGTTAAACGCTGCCTTATGTTATCATGGAAAACAACATTTTCCTGTTGACAAGCGCAGGGATCTTCTCGACACGTTGTAGATTGTCAGGACTGAGTAGTGAGTTCACTTCTCACTGGGTGCCCCATACTTTCGGCCTTGTGCCACATCTACATTACGCTTAAAAAGTCACTTTAGTACGTAGATTGTGCTGGTAATTCATTTACCAATAGAAATGCTTTAATTCCCAAACACAGAAGACACATGGTGGTCGTTTTCATAATTAATATTATTAAGAGTCGACTTCTTGTTTAATAATATTCATTACGAACACGGCCACGATATGATTTCTGTGTTTGGGAATTAAAATATTTCTATTGCTAAAAAATTGCTAACACAATCTACATATTCAATGAAATCTGTATAAAAGAGGGACTGCTGTTCAAATACACAATTAGAAAGAACTAGAAAGGAGGACATAGATAGATAGATAGATAGATAGATAGATAGATACCAAGAAAGATAGATATATATATTATATATATATATATATATATATATATATATATATATATATATATTAATACACATATACCTACGTTTGTAGTGTAACTTAAAGTTTCATCGTTTCCCAAGTCGTCAGGCACAAATGGCAAATGAACCACCAGTTTTTTTTGTTTTTTTAAATATTGGGTCTCACTGAAGGAACACTAAATTATACGCAGATTCAAAGCTCAAAGTTAATATAAACCCAATACATTATTGCGGTGTAAACATATTTCAGTGCATGTAGAGAAATATTTGGAGAACAAATAAAAAAAAATGATGCAAGCTTAAAGTTTATATGGTATATGTTTCCGTTGGAAAAAAATGATTGAAGTTAAAAAAATTATAATGTTTAAGGCGTAAGCAATATGATTAAAAAGGAAGGGGTAGGCGCAGTGAATTGTATTTTTGTTTATAAATAATCTCTATATTTCAAGTGAGTAATACTGTACAGTATATAAAGCTAACGTTTAATAATAATAGGATATAAACTAAAAAATAAAAGTGTAGATAGACAAAAAAGGCAAAAGGTGAGAAAAAAATTAAAAGAAATTTTTAAACAAAAAATTTAAGAAAAGATGGACGCCGTGTAACCCTTTACTTATTAATAGACGCTTAAATAGTTAAAGGGGGGTAATCAGTACTTAACCTAATATATTTAATGGGCAGTTAAAGTTGGGTTAAAATGGTTTATCTAGAATCAAAATGTATAATGCGACCACCTTAAAATTCGCTTCAAAATGAAATCTTCAGAAATTGCATGATACACGATATATATATATATATATATATATATATATATATATATATATATATATATATATATATATGAGATGTATATATATATATATATATATATATATATATATATATATATATAGCAAGGATAGAAGGAGAGAATAAACAGTCCTATCATCCTGCTATACTACTTAAGAAAGCTGAAATAGATAGATAGATAGATAGATAGATAGATAGATAGATAGATAGATAGATAGAAGCACAATTTAGATAGATAGATAGATAGATAGATAGATAGATAGATAGATAGATAGATATGAACTGACTGAGATAGATAGATAGATAGATAGATAGATAGATAGATAGATAGATAGATAGATAGATAGATAGATATGAACAGACTGAGATAGATAGATAGATAGATAGATAGATAGATAGATAGATAGATAGATAGATAGATATGAACAGACTGAGATAGATAGATAGATAGATAGATAGATAGATAGATAGATAGATAGATAGATAGATAGATAGATACGAGAATGCAAGATGGTTACTGAGAGAGGAGGAAACCAAAAAAACGGTTGCTTGGGAGAAAACCAATTAAAATAGCAGAAGTCAATGAGACAAGGAGACAAAAAGACCAGGAGACAAGGAAATAAAAAAAAACAGGAGACAGACAATGACTACTGACGTTACATTTATAAAGATATTTCCAATTGAACGTTGCATCCGGGCTTCTTCAGAATTTAAGTCGCATTTTTTTTTTTTTTACTCTTCTCTCAGAGTATCCGAACAAAGTATAAAATGTTGTGCTATTCGCGTTAACATGAGAAGAAACGAGACAGGCAAAATCTTCCTCTTTTCTTATGAAGGAATTGATCTTTTGGTGACCCCCCCTCCCCACTGCTGCTAAACAATTAGAACAAATGATTTTTGTTTTGTTTTGTTTTTATTTTCTTCAGGTATTTTTTTCTTCTTTTTCTTTAGAAAGTGAGAACGGAAAACGGACTTTGCGTCTTTCTTCTTTTTTTTTTTTAAGCGGAATAGCCAAAGCGCATATCTATTTTAGAATCCACCTCCGTTGGATATCAATGCGCCTGCTCAACTTCTCCATCGGACTGACTAATCTTTCCCATAATCCCCTCCGAAGTTGTTAACTTGGCTCGGAAATCGATGAAAGTAACGCCAACTGACGCTTCCTATGATTCTCCATTACGTTTACCGAGCTTATTCAAACAGAAATTAGATTAAAGACGACGCCCATCAGTATAACACTTTGCATAATTGATATGGAAGTCTCTCATTATTTTTGTCACTCTCCGTATTATTTTTACTTGTTCTGTCTCTTAACATTAGCCATATTTTCTTAATAGCGTATCTTTGCATCTTTTCCATATTTGTATTAGTTACCGCAATACTTCTTTGGTGAGTATAAATATCATCATTATGAAAATTCGTATTTCTGTAACACATTTATTATTAGTGGTGCTAAGAATAATTCAGTCTGTAATTGTTGCTTCAAATTAGCGTTTCTACTTCCTGAGCTCTATTACTGTTTAACAGCAATGTTAATTATTGTACTCTCTCAGTAACCTCCTAGGTCGCCTGCCATGGCATAATGGCTAATAATCTTACAGACCAATTTTCGAGTATAGCGAGTTCAATCCTCGGGTAATGAAGTGGGTGTGCCGGTGAAACGATAACACGTGACTTGAATCCGCATTACTTAACATTTTATTGGCTCCAATATTGCGTCAGTTACTCTCAGCCAGTCTGTGGTCTGCCATACCACCATCATCGCCTCCACTCCGTCTGGCCCGACGAGCGAACTCTACATACTCGTCTGATGCTTGAGATAAAGACTGCCCGAGCGATTGCTTATATAACCATCTGTCCAACATTCTCATTCTCATTCTTACAATAGCGGATGCACGTGTGAGGCCATGTGCTTCTTCATTCGGTAGCCGGCTTCCTTGGTCTGCTATGAAATCTGATTGCAATATCCTTTCCGACATCATACTGCACTCAGTATTGATTTGGCTTAGTCCTAAGTTAATCTTAGTAGTTTACTATACTCAGCAATACGGCTTGACAAAGATAGTTGTGGATGCTGCTTTTAAGCGATACGCCGGTGACACACGTGGTCCAATGACGGCAATACACGTAAGCTAGGAATTAAGAACATGTCAGAATTACGTGGTTTCGAACATAAAAGCACATGAAAACTATCAGTAAACCACAAGAGTTCTTGCATTCTCGACGAAGTCACAAGTCATCGTGGCCAATAGCTTCAGAGTGCTGACCTTGTTCAAATTGTTGATCACGCTAGATAACATGCTCTTTCCCAGAAACTGTAACTAAAGTCTGCTCAGCATAGTTGCAATATAAATTACAGGTGAGCTCTGTGGGTGTTGAACAAACACTAATAGGCAACCGTCCGCAATAGTGATTGGCTAGCCGCTCTAGTAGACAGATCCTTGAATACGAGTGGCCAGCTATACATACATACATACATACATATATATACTTTCTTTTTAATTCTGTTGGACTCAAGTTCACCTCAGACCTTAAGTAGGACTCATATATACGATCCATCGATAAAAACACCTGCTGGAAAAATGACCGATTTCTTGTACTGTTTCAGAAATTACCTGATTTTTCCTGCTATGATCTAAAGATCAAGAGTCAAATCAGACCAAAAATAAAGTGTATGTGCCATATCTAGGCTGGAGCAGTACAATCCTACACTATGCAAGTTTAACAGAATTCAAATGCGCTTACACGGCTTTGTGGGCATGAATTATTTTCAACCCGACAGCTCCTTTCCTACAGACGAATCGTTGCAAGCCTCTCGCTAATCTGTCATTATTTCCATGACAAATGTTCAGACGGGCTACATTTCTTACTTTCAACAGTTCAGACATTTACATCTAAAGATTGTCAAGTCACATCCACAGAGCCGAATCACCCTCGATTCCTTCGTATACCATTCATTGGTAATGAGAAAGTTCCACACCGAAAGATTCTTCCTGAGAACCGCTACTTTGTCGAAGAGACTCCCAAGAAGATGCTTTCACGATCACTATAATCTTAACCTCTTCAATGTCTAGTGAAACATTATCTATTTTACATATCATCATAATCTGCACTTTTTTAATTCGTCCTCTTTCGTCCATAAAACAATCCAATACGGTAACGATCTACCTTAAGTGATTATGGGCTTCGTATTGGGGGAACTTTTTTAAATCACTTGCCCCTGCCTTTTTCAGTGCGTTAAGGTACCAGAAAGAGCCGATGTAATCACATTACTGGAAGCATTTAAACGATTTCAGATCAGGAAGTCTTGTCTCTTATTCGTCTCAGACGATTTAAAAGAAGGAAACCTCATACCGTATTTTTTATCTCTATTTTACGTTCGACTAAATAAAGTGAGATCTATCAACTGGAGAAATTTATTTTCTTCTAGACTCTGTATTTTTCAACTCTAGATCTATCTAATGCTTAAATTCTGTTTCGTATTTGACAGATCTCTGGCAGTATCACCACTATTTTTATATCACAGCAATTATAAAAACTAGTTTTAACCCGTGAAAATTTCAGGATTTTCCTATTTGAAATTTCTGATGAATCTTAATTATTCAGTTAATGATTGAATGAGCTCATGTTGAAGTTCTACGACAATAAAATATCCTTAGAAATTCCCCTGTCGCATCGTTAAATATTTTGAGCTTGACAACTTTAATAAAATATTGCAATGGCAATCATGAATATGAATGCTGATCCTGAAGCAAAGAGGTAAAAATAAAAAGATCTTAAATTGACATTTTTTCCATTTCACGGAAACAGACGTTAAACACATCTGACTTCCCATCTTTCTTTCATTTTCTCACTGAAAAACAAGTAGCATCTTTGATATGTCTTCTGTCTTCTCACTTGATCAAAACGGAACAGTCCATTTTTATTAAGTATTAGCAGGAGATGTTAAATATTCCTATCTTTCTTACTTTCTATTTTTTTTTACTGAAACCAAGTAGTGCCTCTTATATGTCACTCCACGCGATCAAAACGAAATTATTTCTGAGGTACTGACAGGACTTTTAAGACCCCTTTTTTAGGTATATCTCTATCGACTTCAAATCGACAGAGGATCCTAGAATTTTCTCACAAGCCCCCGGAGTTATTACGCTGATTCGTAACATGAGTTGGGGGGGGGTAATTTAAAAGTTCGAGACTAGTTGACTATTGCCAAAGAAGCCTTCCTGAACATTAGGATGGCCGAAATGAGGTCACCTGACCATAAAAAGTTGTCGAAGTTGTGTGCAGGGATGAACCCTGTTCGGATTCACCCCTCTCTATATAGAGCGCTTAAGTTAACCTTCCCGATGGACGCCGGCGGCATTGTCAGAGACGGTCGAATTACGACCGATATCGGAACTGGAAGCCTTGAACAATCGGTCGGGGTCATAGATTTCCGTCCATTCTGCGTTTAAGAAACTCGGGCTTAAATTATGTTTATCAAGCGAGCTAACTTAAAAGTGAGGAGCCTGAAAGATCGGGGAAAGGCTGCCCGCTTATTTTGTGATCTCGGGTCCTTTGGTGTGGATGTGGCCGCGATCCGCGAGACATTTTGTTTGCGACAGGGATGCTAGTGTGCTGTTTAACGACTTTGTCGTCTATTCAGCATACGTTGACCGGCAGGCCAGAGGTGTTTCCTTGTTAGTCAAATGTTCCCTGTAGACCTTGTCCATGTGAGTGCGGGGGCAGTTGGTCGTGGCCGATACTGCCGTGAGCAGTGGTTAGTTTCGGATCGTTGCAGTTTATGCACCCAACAATCAAGAGTAGCGTGTCGACTTTTTCCGTCAGTTGGGGGCCATTCCTGGGGGATTCGTCGCGCTTAGTCATAATGGGGCACTAGAATGTCGTCCTGGACCCCAAAATAGGCGGCGGAGAGCTAGCGGGAAGGCATCGAACGATCGTAACCTGTCTGATCAGATCGGTGAGTTTGGGCTCGTTGATAGATATCGGGTCGATCATCCGAAGGGGGGAGGATGTGGACGTGGGCACTTAATTGGCCGTCTCTCAAGATAGCCATCTACCTGGACAGAATGTTTGTGAGAAAGGTCGACCTAGATTTACTAGATTGTTCCACCGGTTAGACTATTCGGATCATAGACTCGTCTGTGCCTGGATGGTGTTAAGTGCTAGCCCTAGAATAGCTGGACACTGGAAATTCAATCTGTCCTTACTAGGCAGGCGGGACTTTCAGCAACAGCTGACTAGATTAGTGCAGCGGGAATTAGTTGGGGCGGTTATTGGGAGTAGGTGGTGGAGAGGCTTAAGGATAAGATTAGGTCCTTCATCAATGAATATAGCCAACGACTCGCTCTAAATAAAGCTAAAAATGTGAAACATCTAGAGGACAGTCTTGTCCCGGGCGATGACTGGGGGCGGGGATTCCCTAGAACTATCCGTAGCTAGGCAGTCCCTGAAGCGTGAGGCTAGCAAGCGCTACAGGGGTCAGGTAATTAGACATAGGTTAAACAAGGGGTCTGACGAAGCTGTAAGTATGGGCGCAGAATTGCGCAACGAAGAGATCCGTCGTGGTTTTGATCGATACATTCGTGAAGTCATTACCCCGGAGGGACGTACTCTGAGGACGGCCAAGGACATGTGCGAGGCGTTTCGGTGGCATTTCGAGGACTGTTTTACCAAGGAGCCTGGTCTCAATGGCGATGAGTTTCGCATCTATTTCGCTGACTTTCCTCGGTTTTCACCGATTGAAGCGGCTAGCTGCGAGGGTGAGATCACAGAGGGCGAAGTTTACTTGGCATTGAAGAAGATCGGCAGAAGGAAGTCTCCGTGACTTGATGGTCTGCCCTATGAAATGTACATGAGGCTGTCGCACATCTTTGTCCCGATTTTGAAAGAGGTTTTCAACAATTGGTTCTGGCAGGGGTCCATCCCAAACCAGAGTGTGATCACGCTGTTGATAAAGGGCATGTGTGTTGGGCGAGATTTAGATGATTACAGGCCCATAACTCTGCTAAACACAGATTCTGCCCAAGATCCTGACGGAGAGGTTGCAGTCAATTGTCGCAAGCTTGTTGGGACCCGAGTAGGTTTCTGCTGTAAGGGGAAGAAACAATTCAAAGCAACCTCCATCTGATCCGCACGATCATACAGGGTGTAGAAGACGACGAGTGAGTCGCGCCGATCAATTTGCATCAGTCCAAGGCATTTGACAGGGTTGACAATCAGTGCCTGGCTCCTGTCCTGTAGACCGCCGGATTCGAACCCGACTTCTGCAAATGGATCAGCCTCCCGTATCTCTCCCCCAGTGCTATGGTACAGGTGAATGGCAAGCGGTTAAGCGCTTTTGCGCTGTCTCGGTCGGTCCGTTGTCGCCCGTGCTTTGGCTTTGGAGTCCCTCCTTCGCCGGCTGAAGAAGAGGGCTTGCAATTCGGCTCTACGCGGAATCGCTGTTTTCCCTGGTAGAGCTCAAGCTAGGGTTTCTACGTACGCCGATGACGTATCCATTTTCGTGTCGTGCCGTCGCAACATTAAGGAGATAAAGCAGGCGCTTGAACGGAAGGAGAATGTAACAGGGGCCAAAATTAACCGTAACAAGTCTCCCGTCTGCCTGGAAGGGGGTTGCGCTTCTGGGTTCCTTTGTTTGGACTGATGGACTGGTCCGCATTCTTGGAGTGTGGTTTGGGCCCGGACTCCAGCGTAAGAAGAATTGGTCAGAAGTACAGGCAAAGGTCGGAGCGTCGGTTCGCACTTGGCTCCGAAGGATGTTGTCTTTAAAGGGTAGGGCTGACGCGTGTACCACTTGCCTCTCATCCTTTGCCGGTTGGCTGTACTTCCTCTTTGCAGGAATCGTATGGAGGTGATCGAGAATTTCTTGATCACCTTGCTGTGCGGTGGTCACAATCATTGGGTCCGTAAAGAAGCCTGTTATCAACGCCCATGTGATGGGGGACTGGGATTGCCACACCTATCGAGTCATCGCCATGCTTCAAGTTTGGCTTTCCCACACCGCGTTTTGACGGAGGGCTCGATTTTGGCTTACCATCAGTCCTCCCATTTCTTGGGGTAAACGCCGTCGCGATCTTGGGAGTTTGTCGAGTTTCCTCAGAGAGTGACGGTCGGCTTGAAGGTCATTCTTCAGTCCAGTGACCTTCTCGGCCTCGAAAACTATTATATCATGAGTTAGTGGAGGGGGGTGCGAAGGATTCTGTGTGTGATCGACTCGACTTGTCGACATCGGTGTTGCGCTCTTTGTGGTCTTGGGCGCCAGTGACAAATTATCTCAGCAACTCTGAGCTTTCGATTAGCTGGTAACTGATTCGGAACGTGCTAACTCTCAATGACGTACTCTTCAGATGGGGCCAGGCAGATTTGCCAGAATGTCATCGGTGTGATATTGACTTAGATGAAACGGCTTCGCACGCATTCTACCATTGTCCTCAGGTGCGCCTCTTCTGGGATTATGTCGGCGAGTTGACGACTGGTATCGCTCCCGAGCAGCTCGTGTCTATTGATCTCGCGTATGTGTGTGAAAATGTGCCGCCTCCATTCCCCGGGGTAAAAAGGATGGTGTTTTTTACGTTGCTAGCCGTGGCTAGAATGATAGTGTGGACGTCGCGAAAGGAGGGAATCTTGCGATATGACCGTTATTCGCGTCAGGATCTGGTTGTTTTCCTTAAGCATCAGCTTTAGCTAAAAAAATCAGATCTGATAGAATACGTTTGATTTCGACATATATCAGCGAAAGGTGGGTGACTGAGGCGAGCCTGGTTCGTGTGGACGGGGCTAGCCTTGTTTTTCTCTTGTAATTGCCTTTGATGCGAACGGGGCGGTTTCCTGTGAACTCTCCCCTAATTAATTTGGCACTATTTTGTTTTCCCTAGTTAATGTGAATAAGTGTTGTTCCCAGCGTGTTCCTGGCTCTCCCTTTTGTTATGATGCATGTCGAGATTCCCAATCTCCCCAGTTTGTTTTTGTACCCTATTTTTATCCCGGCTGGTTCAGTCTTTGGTTTTTCCCATTCCGTCATTTATTTTTACCCTCCCCTATTCCATTAGTGAGTGTGCTTCTTGATTGTGTCTATCAGCAGAATACAGCGGCCTATCTTATTATTTTGAGGGGTGGACGGGTCCTACTACCATTTGTTTTGATTTTATCTTTGTGTTACATTTTAGTTTGTTTTCTGGGTTTTTCCCTCTCCATCATTTCATGAATCATGAAATTTTTATATATTTTTGGCAAAAAAAACAAAAATGTGGAAAAAAGAAAATTTTGGAATCTCATCAGATTTTAAATCTCATGGGGCATTTTGTAGCCACTCCGCCCTCTGTGGCTATGCGGTATTTTGGTGCATGCAGGATCGAGAGGTGATGGATGAGTTCTTTTGGTAAATGAGCAAATTGCAATGAATGAATGGGTCGCTAATCTGATTAACTGGGACTAGGATAGTTAATGAAGTCCAACGACTTTCACTTTTTCCTTCGGTCTGGTGCCACAATTCTGTACGTTACAGAATAAATAGTCTATTTCTCCTCTCTGCCTCGAGAAGTAGTGTTTCTTTTTTACCGACCATATACGACGGTTTTTTTTTTCATCAGACGTATTTCTGCCACACTCGAACGTTTATTTTTTTAACTCTTCAGTTACGTTAAGTTGATTCTAATTTTTTTTTTTACTCAATGTTTTTTTGCAAAAGTTTGTATATTTTTTCTTTTTTTCATTTTTTACCCTCCCCTCTTTTTTATTTTTTCCTTTTTTATTTTTTTATTTTATTCTTTTATTAGTTTCTTGATTTTCCCTTATTTTTAAAGTTATTTATTTTTAATACATTGTCTGTTTAATTTTCTGTAATTTTGCTTTATTTATTTATTCTACATATTAATTTTTTCCTCCGCAACACTTTATTTTTCTTGTGTCACCTTGTTCTTTGTTACATTTTTTTTCTATTTGTTGGCCCGTTAAATAACTGTTAAATCTTCTGTGTTTTTATTTGTTTAATCTTCTGTTTATTTTTTTTTTTTTTTTTTTTTTCGTGTACCTCTCAAATTTTTTCGTCTTACGTTTATTTTTCGTGTTTCGTTCATTTTCGGTCAGACTCGTTTTTTAACGGCGACCAAGATTTTGTTATTTTTTACGTATTTATTTTTCGTATTTCTTTTGTAGACTATCTTTTTAATTTGTCTTTTGTTTATTGTTGTTAAACTTTCTTTTTTTGTCTGTCTTACTGTATTTTTTTAGTCTTTGCACGTGTAAACTTTCTTTTCCCCTTTTAAAAGTTATTGTGAGTGTTATCTGTTTTATCTTTGTCTTGATCGTATATTCAATTGTTCACTTTTTTCTCGTTTGTCTTTTACGTAATCCTTTTTTGTACGCTCTACTGTGTTGTGTATTCTTTTTGTCAGTTTAAATTTGCTTTTTTAAATTTTTGTCTCGCCTATAGGCGAACCTTATATATTAAGCTTGTCTATTACGGTTTATTTTTTTCTTTTCTCTTCTTACCACTCCTCCCCTTCCCTTTTCAAAAAAAATATTTGATCTTATCGCTGGCCTTTTAAAAATCCAAAATGGCCGACTCAAGGAAGTCGGTCAAGAAACATTTGTTTTCCATGAAAAACAACCCACCCAACAAGGACAATTTGGCGCATTTGGATCCGATTGCTGTATGCATCCCACTGTGTGAATGGGGTAAAATCGAAACCTTTCATTTTGTCTCGCTTCATACGTCAAGGTTGTCCACTGTCTCCATTGTTGTACGTTCTTGCGTCGGAACCTTTCCTGCGCAAGTTGGAGACGAATCCGGTCCTTCGCGGAATTTCCTTACCTGGAGCTACCACCTCGGCCAGATACTCCGCCTATGCTGATGACGTTTCGGATCTTGTGTCGAGAGGAGCCGAAATTAACGAAGTTAGCAGAGAAATCAGAGGGTAGGAGATGATGACAGGGGCCAAGATCAACCAAGACTAACCGCGATAAATCTATTGGATTGCAGTTGGGTTCGTGGAAGGGAGTTTCTCTTCTCGGATCTTTCCTCTGGACGAACGGGCCGGTTAAGATACTCGGCATCTTGTTCGGACCGAATCTCCTGTTGGAAATGAACTGATCGGAGGTACGGGAGAAGGCCGAGCTCGCAGTTCATCTGTGTTCTCGGAGGAATCTTTCCTTGAAGGGGAGATTGGAAGTATGTCCCTCGCACATCTATCCGATTCTCCTTTACCGATTTTCCGTGCTTTCACTCCAGTCTACTTTATTGGCATTGATTCTACTTCTTGTGGGGAGGCAAGGCCGCCATGGTTAGTTGCGAGATTTGTTACCTCCATCCTTCTGATGGCGGTCTGGGGGTGCCATGCGTTGAGATTCGTTGACATATGCTTCTAATTTCTTAACTAGACCGGATGTGTTTGCAAATGAAACGAACGGCGAATTCTGGAAAGAAGACGCTCGTACGAACTTTCCATCCCTCTAACGTCCAGCCGCTGTCCCGTAAAGCATTATATCAAGTGTTGGTTAGGGGGAACGTTCAGGGTGATTTGATAGGCGCGCTGACGAAGCGGGAGGCTCGCTGCTTATGGCCTTGGGCGCCCGGGTTGAAATGTCTCACTAACACTGAGGCATCACTCACCTGGTTGGTGATTCGAGGGGCTCTCTGGATCGACAAAAGACTTTGTTCGGCGGGTTTGGTAAAGTCTCCAAACTGCGTTCACTGCGGCGGGGAGGTGGAGACCCTCGATCACGCCTTCTTTCATTGTAGAGTCGTAGGTCCGTTGTGCAAGTTTATTGAAGGCATCATGGTTCGCATGCTGCGCAGAAAGTTCTTTATCCTCGAGTTAATTCCCCATCAGACCCATCGTTAGGTGGGTAGTGATATCAGTTCTCTGGTGGGTGTGGAGCGTCTTTCGTTTCTGGTGTGATTTTTTTTGTGTTTCAATGAGTGTGTGTTTAACTGAATGCATGGGATGTATCAAAGTTTTATATTTTTAAAGCCCCGGATTGATTTCGTCCAGTTAACTGATGTTTCTGCCACAGTTATGTATTAGTTTGTGGGGGGGGGATATTTCAAACACTATTTTGTTTAGTTTCTTGCATATAGTTTTTGTACATTCTCATTGGGGTTGTTAGATTTTTAAATTGTTACTTTATTCCCCTCTCCCCACAGACAATGAATTGTACATATGGGGAATAGTTAGGACTTCATAGAGATTGTGGGGCATTATGGTGGATGAGGTAAGAATGGTAATTAGGAATGAGTTGTTTTGGTTTAAGGAATATTGTTTGTATGTTTGGGTCAGTGCTTGTGGCTAGCTAAATTTAATGTTAAGGCAGAAGACCATTCTTTTGCCCTTTCCTCCTTTTTGGCCTTGTGCCATATTTGTACGTATTGTGCAAAAAATATTCTGCAGTCGGAGATTCGTCTCCAGCTGTGCTGGTCAAACTCTTTGCCTCCGAGCAGACAAAAATCTCCAGACGAGGCTATGTCGAAAGGCAAAGTCTCGTCTTGGGAAACAGCTACCCAACCTCGTTATAGTTTGGGCATCTTTCGTTTCGAGTGTTTTCCTATTTGTTGTTGTGTTTGGATGAGTGTCTGTTTGTAGCGAGTGTATGGCTTGTACGAATGTTTTTATATTTTTAAAGTCCTGCATTGATTTCGTCTAGTTAACTGTTGTTGTTGCCACCGTTAGGGCTGTGGGGGGGGGGATTATTACTAACACTATTTTGTTTAGTTTTTTTTTTTATATATAGTTTTGTACTCATTGGAAATTCTCATTAGGATTTTTTTAGATTTTTAAATTGTTATTTTATTCCCCATCTCCGACGGACAATGAATTGTATAAATGAGGACTAGAGTTTTTGAGGCATTATGGTGGATGAGGTAAAAATGGCAAGTAAAAATGAGTTGTTTTGGTGTAAGGATTATTGTTTGTATGTTTGGATCAGTGTTTGTGGCTAGCTAAGTTTTAAGGTAAGAAAGAAGAAGACCATCCTTTCCTTTATTTCCCTTTTTGGCCTTGTGCCACATTTGTACTTTATGTAAAATAAATATTACCGCTATTTCTCCTCTATCACCTTACAGACCGCTATTCTTTACCCTATTCACTATACTATTGCTCTATTTAGATCACTATACGATGGTTACTTTCCGAACGAGTATTATCGAGCAAGTATTATTAGTGAGAGTGATATTCGAAGGCGTCTGACACCAGTATTGTTCAACGGCGCTACTATAGTGGTATCTGCGATTATAAAGTCTCTACTACAACGAGCTTACGGTCAAATCACGCTGAAACACCGGTTCTCGTACGATCACCGAAGTTAAGCAGCGTAGAGCCAGGTCAGTACTTAGATGGGGGACCGCTTGGGAACACCTGGTACTGTAAGCCCCCAAAGTCCAACCCTTACCTCACAGTCGGGGGGGGGGGTAAACGGTAGTGTCAGAGCTATGCCGCCCGGAACTTTGTTCCTGGTAGGGCCACCCAAGGCGGACAGGTCTGACACACACGCCAGCTAACAAGGGCTCTGGTGAAAATCCAAGGAGCGTCTGCATCGGTAACCGGCGGCTTCTGGTCGTTCCTGTCTCTGCGTCTGTGGGAACCCCGCGGCAAGCAATAACGTTATCCGAGTAGGCCTGGGTACCCTACTTCTGTAATTTATCCCAAGAATCTTCTTCTCATAACAGGAAGAAGCCGGCTCAATCCGCCCAGGGTGAATGCCGCATCAGTACAGTACAGTAGTACTACAACGAGCATTACGAAAGTGACAACGAGTATTCGTTGACATTACTAAAGTGGCAACGGGTGTTCATTGACATCCTACTGGAATATATTTTTTATATACTGCTACTCATCACTCTCTCATCTCTTGTGTTTCTGCTTTCTTTTGTCCAATAGTACCTTCTCTTTAATCTCTTCTTCTATAAAACTCTCATTCATTCTTTTCAATATCTGTTTTCTTTTAACATAACCAGCCTTTAGACTTCGCTCTCAAAGTCCTCTTTGTTATATCTTATTATCCTATTGTAATCACCTCCTTTCGTCTATATTATTCTATTGCTGTATCTTACTATCCTGTTTATCATTGCCTCCTTTTGTCTCGACTATTCTACCTTCCTCTATTCCACTCAATCTCTCCTTTCTTCGATCCTAAGCAGCCTTCACCCTTCTCGCTAAAAGACCTCTTTGCTTCAGCTTACTCTCCTATTTATCATCGCGTTCTTTCGTTTCTATTATTCTACTCTCCTCCCTTCTACTAATCTTAGGAAAGATTAGTAGAAAGGAACAACAATCCAAAACAAAACTTCACCCTTCTCGCTAAAAGTCCTCCTACACTCGTTTTTATCATTGCCTCCTTTCGTCTATACTAGATAGAAACCTTTTCTTCTTCTCAAATTCTCCAATATTCTGTCCTAACCACAATTCACCATTCTCTCTCTCAAACGCCACTTTGCTGCATTCTACTCACCGTTTTATCATTGCCTCCATTCGTCTTTTCTATTCTACCTGTAGTATCGTATGCAAATTAGATAGACAAGTATAAATAGAGAACAACTGGCGAACATAGGGTGGCTATGCCTAGCAAACCCGGTTGCTATTCAGGACACGGAGAACTGTACTATGACTACTACTACGCAGAGATATATGCAAACATAACACTACCAATCTTTCTTTTCCCCAGACTCCACTTTCTTCTATCCTAACCAGACTGCATCCTTCACGCTACAAGACATCTTTACTGCATCTTACTCAAGTCATTGTCTCTTTTAATCTCTACTAGTCTACCATCCTCTCTTCTTCTCAAACTTTCCAATCTTCTGTTTTAAGCAACATTCAACCTTCTAGCATAAGCACCTGTTTCCTGCATCTTACTCTCCTATTTATTATTGCTTCATTTTGCTTTTACTATTCTACCTTCATCCCTTCTTCTTAAACTCTCCAATCTTCTATTCTAATCAGATTTCACCATTCTAGCCTAAACGATACTTTGCTGCGGTTTCTCTCCTATTTACCATTGTCTCCTTTCGTCTGTACTATTCTGCATAACTACTTTCTACTCAGTCTCTCCAAATTTCTCTTATAAGCAGCCTTTATTCTTCTCGCTCGCACGCCTTATTACTTCAGCTTACTCTCCTTTTTATCATTGCATCTTTTCGTTTCTACTATTGGACCTTACTCTTTTCTTCTCAAACTCTCCGATTTTCTATCCTAACCAGACTTCACACTTCTCACTCAATACCTTTTTGCTGTATATTACTCTCCTATTTATAATTTACTGCTTTTTTTCTCAGCTATTCTACCTTTCCTTTCTTCCGTCCTAACCAGATTGCTCTCTTTTTTGCTAAAAGACCCCTTTACGGAATCTTGCTCTCTTATTTATCATACTCTCTTTTTATGGCTTTCTATTCTACCTTCCTCTTTTCTTCTTTTTGCAATATTCTTAGCAGCTTTCAACCTTCTCTCAAACACCTCTTTAGTGCATCTTATTCTCTTATTTACCATTGCACCCTTTCGTTTCTAGTATTCTACCTTCCTCTCTTCTACTCGAACTCTATAATCTTCTATCCTAAGCTGACTTCACCACTCTCTCCCAAAAACCTCTTTGCTTCTGTTTCTCTCCTATTTATCATTGCCTTCTTTTGTCACGACTATTCTACCTTCTTTTCTTCTCAAACTCTTCAAACTTCTATTCTAATCAACCTTCACCCTTCAAAAAAGGGGTCATTTGCTGCATTTTACTCTCCTATTTATCATTTCCTCTTTCTGTCTCAACTATTCTATCTTTCTCTCTTCTTCTAAAGCTATCCATACTTCAGTCTTTACCCTTCCCGCTAAAATACCTCTTTGCTGTATTCCCCCCTCCTTTTACTATCCCCTAGTCTCCTTTTTACTAATGCACCTTCCTCTCTTTTAAACTTCTCATCGTTCTACCTCTAACTCCCCTTTGCTGCATTTTATCCTCCTATTGTCATCCCCTCATTTCTTCTGCTCTCTCTTTTCCTTTCTCTGGAACTCTCTCTTTTTTTCCTCTCTCTTATCTCTTCTTCCTTCCTTTTCACTCTCTTCTTTCTTCTACCTTCCCTTCTCGGACACCATTATCTCCTTCGACTCGTTCACTCTTTTATAAACAATATAAATTTAAACAATCAATTTGTTTGTATTGGACGCAAATCAACACAGCATTCACACTTCGACAGCCTAAAAATATAGCAAATTTGATCAAATTCAAATATTTCATCAAATCTTCATTAGACATTCATTCACTCAACTTATCGCCCAAGGGGCAGATAACTGCATCGGCATCCATCAATACTACGCCTTTGCTCTCATTTTGTTCGACATATTCAGTAAATTACTATTTTTCCGCTATTCTCTCTGTTCGAACGTTTCTTTGAAAACATTCGGAAAAATAATGTTATTTTATTAGAAGAATGCGAATTCTAATGCAATAGTATGCTTCTCAACAACACAATAGCGTAAACTGCGGCGGTTGTGATGTTGAGTCGTAAATTTACTAGCCTTGTAAAATCAACAATACCTCCCGGTTTGCCACCTACATTTATTTTAATCATATCATCTAAAGCAAGGTAGTAAAGCCACTAAGACACAAAGGGGTCCGGAGTGTAGCAGAACAAGAAAAAAAAAGAGAAATATTTGAGAACGAGAAGAATAAAAGAATAATCAAGACAGTAGATAACGACTGACATTGCATTTAAATTTTTGAAGTCCAAAGTTGGCTGGAAAGTATAACGCTGAAAAGAGAAGTGCGAGAAAAGAAACTGTTAGCATAGAACTTATATTACATCTATTCAATTCAACTGTGAATCGATGAGACCTTTTTTGCCAATTTAGTACTGCGCTAAAATTAATCAAGTTTACGTATCATAGGGAAGAGTTCATCAGAAATATTACCATGCAGGTATTTATAGAAAATCACCGGGAATCTACATTGCACCACACACACACAGACAGGGCTCTGGTGAAATAAATTATTATAATGGAACCTTAAAGTGATTTTATTTCTTTGATATATATTGTTGTATCGGAAACCTACCACCCCTCTTGAAGATGAACTTGTCTGCGTCTGTGAACAAAGACTTTATATAGTGGCATGTCAGTTGACATGGGAAAAGACAGAGTTCTTAGCTGAGCTAGTTATTGACTACTCAGGCGATTTCTATACCTTTTACCAACCTATTAAAACCCTTTTTATTGTTACGTGTTATTTGGCGTTTGTCTCTATTTAACCCTAAATCAACATCATAACATATATATATATATATATATATATATATATATATATATATATATATATATATATATATATGTTGAGATGTTGAGTGTTTCCCCGTGCGTGTATGGAAATAAGGACAAACACATACGTAGGGAAAAATACTGGTATATCTGTATCTTCCGGTAGAGAGACGGAAGTGTGATGGTCACCTGATCTCCCAGAACTCTATAAAACTCTCCTATTAGTAGTAGAGAGATCAGTCCATTCAGATGAGAAGGTGGGTGGCCCTATATATATATATATATATATATATATATATATATATATATATATATATATATATATATATATATTCTAATAGCTACCTCCAGATGACTGTGACTGGTAGCTAGTATCACAAAATATGGTACATCTTTTAATTTTCTGTGTCAGTTGGAATCTGCTATCTTAATGCTCTTAATATGTCTTACAGAGAATCTGAGAATATTGAAATTTATTGCATGTAACCTAACATAATGTTAGTTTTTTTCCATTTATGATATGCTGAATGAATATATATTATATATATATATATATATATATATATATATATTCATATATATCATCATAGTGCAAAAGCAGTAAATCACTAATGTACAAGGATTTACGAGTATAGAAGAACAAAAAAGAAGGAGACATTAAAGAGTAAAAAGAATGGAAGAGTAATCAAGACAGTAGATTTGTAGATCAAAGTTGACTGGGAAGTATGAAGCCGGAAGAGAGTTCCACAAATGAAAAGAGCATAAAAAGAAACTGTTAGCATAGAACTTACGGTAACAGCTATCCAATTCACTTGTGAATTGAGGAAAACTTTTCGCGAATCTAGTACTACGCTAAAATTAATCAACTCTAGGTGTCATAGAGAAGAGTCCATCAGAATAATTCACAGGAAAGTATTTATAAAAATCAAAAAAAAAGCACAGTGAAACTATATTACGGAGTTGGAAAAATCACTGAGTCCGAGATGTCAAGTCAGGTCTAATAATATTGCTGATTCTTCTTTAGATTTTATCAAGTATCTCTAAATATACAGCGGGAACAGCGGACCATGTTTAGCAGCAATATCCAGAACATGGACGAATAGTAGACTTATAGATATGTAAGATACATTCTGGAGGAGAAGAATTGTGTAGCACAACACAATGAACCTACTTTCTAAGTGGCAGACCTAGCAATTTTATTTTTTTTTATCTATCATCTTTCCTACTAACCCTAGCAAAAATTATGGAATCACCAAAATTAGAGGATGGTTCGTCGCACTTATTGACATTTTTTATTAGCGTAAAAATCAAAATCACGGATATGGCACAAAACAATCTACCCCCGTAAATTAAGTAATGTATCCATTTAGAAATTTCTTGAAGGTTACTCGGGTCGACAATCACCTGATGAAGACCGGAGGGCACAATGGCCGAAACGTCGAAATAATAAAAATAAAGATATGGAACATATTCTACATGCAAATAATGTAACTAATAACATCTCTTAATTTCCTCGAATATATCTCAAATTAAATTCTTCTTTTATGTGCTATAGCAGAACATGCCTCTCCACAACTTCCTATCCTTTGTAACTCTAAACAATGTCTTTTTCTCCTTACTATGCCATCCGATCCTTCTACAGCTATCCATTTACAGGGGCTCGTTAGGTAGATTACTAGCTACTTCCCGCTGTGAGTCTTGCCTTAAGTATGTCCTGTGAGTGTCAAATTCTCTACGCCTTCTTTCTTCGCTATGAGAATAGAAGGCTTAACAAGTGAATGAGCGACAGAAAAAGAAAATAATTGAGAGTGATAAATGGGAAAAATTTAAATAGACAACTGTCATGGGTCCTTACCTATAACTACAGAATGAACTCTTCCTAACACTATGTATACTACGCCTCTCAAGAGAGAGGGACGAATCGAGTCGAGCCGATAGTAGTTCACTCCAAACCAGACTGACAGTCATACTAACACCTTCTGTATTATTACTGTATTATTATTTCGTGTAATATACCTTCGTTATTTCTACTCTTGTGTTCGTGTTGTTCTTCCTTGGTCCTAACCTGGACCATAACAACAACAAAAGTTAGGAAGTTGTCGAGAGCCTTGATCGCAAACTATAGAGAACGTGAAAGACATGAGAAAAAGTAATAAACCAAAGAATATATCGGCCGAAATACAACAAAGAAAAAAATAAATAATGCTAAAAATATATTGGTCGCTTTATTTATTAATCATAATACCATATTCTGCTTTTATGTGCCGTGTCCCTTCAGAACGTGTATAATCATAGCTCTCCGCATCTTCCTATACTTTGTAGGTTTAAGCAACGTTTCTTTTTTCATTATCTCTTCCAACTCCGTGTTCTGCCATCAGTTTAAACAAACTGCCCTTTTTCTTCTGCCTCCATTTAACTTCGATATGTCCTGTGTGTGTCAACTTCTCCAAACCCTCTTTCCTCTCTAAGTGTTCCAGAAATTTCAATTGTCCTTTTCTGATTCTAAGTAGAAATATCTTTTTGTTCCCATTTTACTTAAAACTTCCTCGTTGCTCACATGCTTCGTCTATTGTATTCTTGGCATAGGGGTGCGTATTATGCGCAATTACAAAAAATCTTTAAAAAATGCCGTAAAATAAAATAAGAATTATCATAAAATTAAATTAGAATAATATTATTCTATGTCTAAAACCATTTTTAAATAAGATTAGGCAACGCTGGCCGTAATGAAATTGGAGAGGTACAATTTATAGGGTTTGATTACCAAACAAGGGATGCGTATTATGCATGAGTAGAAGCATTTTCCCACACTTTCAGCACAATTTTAGGTGTGTGTATTATAGATGACGCACACCTAAAATTGTGCTGTAAGTGTGGGAAAATGCTTATACTCATGCATAATACGCACCCCTTGTTTGGTAATCAAACCCTACATATTACGGATGAGGGGAAGCACAGTGGAGTTATAGATAGCGGCTTGGATTGAAGAATTGGAGATCCGAGTTCGAATTCCAGCACATTCATTTACATGCTAATACCCTTGGGAAAGGTATGAACCCCTCTTCTCCCCCCCACCGTCAAAGCCCTGGTTCTATAGCCTTGGATAGCAACTGGTCTACCGCAGAAAGAAATGGCAACTGCGGGGAAAAATCTGCCTCGTCAGTCATGTATCGAAAGATACATAATCGCCTAAACATGTCCCACATATGGCACATAACTGACTGATTATGGATGAAGTCGTATTATACATGGGGAATTACGGTAATTGCATATTTTTCTAGACCATCATTATTTATTCAATTAATGCATTTTGCTCCGCTGTGTTCCCCATTCCCCCTATTTCTGTTGTAATTGTTGTTCTTGGTAAACATTCAAGGCAAAATATTGCCATGGCTTGACGGTTCCTTTTGCATAAGAGATGTTAAGGTTACTCCTTAACATCCTTCCTCTCAGAAGTTTTTCCACCCACTAGTTGATCTCTGAGATGCAACAACCACGCCCAGGCTGACAACTGTCCGGTGGCCTCTTGACACAGGTGCGTTGAGGAGAGGCGTTCCCCTTCATCGGCCGAGTCGGGAAGCCTTTCCGATAACCTTCACATAGTTTACCTGGCAGGTCGATGCCTTTTATCGGGGTGTGGCTGTTACAGCGTCCATACGACTTCTTGAAGCTATGTATAATAGATGTAGGCCGTGGAGCAGTACAGTTCCGCGTCCCAATTCATCTCAGTAAAGCAGGGTCGACCACTTTACTGCAATGGTACTACTATTGACGATACACATCATAGGCCTCTTTTCTAGACCACGTCGAGACAAATAAATAAAATCCCCCAATAGTGATGGGATAATTATGGAGTCATCAACAACGAATATCACAATTAATATTTTGTGGCTACTCATCTGGATCTTATGACAGTTTGATATTTTCTGAAAAATGGACGTTTTTATCATTTCACCCCAAAAAAGGAAAGAGAGGGATTGAGATTCATTGGCGGGTGGTGGTGGGGGGGTAGTTACTGAATGAGAAAGAATATAAGAAAAACATTATTACGGCGCAAGAACAAGAGAACAGAACTTAAGAATGATTGATTGGTTTGGTTTCTACGGTTTATCAACCCTTTATCAACCAGAAAATATTTTTAGATTGTAAGAATTTTTTTTAGATATTAATGGTTTAGTGATACGAGTCCATTTATCCTTTAACATGTTTCGTTGATGAACCGACGTCATCAAAAAACAATTTGGGTTTGAGGGAAGAAATTTGTTTTATAGATAAACGAAAACACAAAAATAAGTCTCGATATATTACCTAAAATCCTTCAACTAATGACTGATTTATTTTTACGGCTTACCAACACTTCACATGTTATTTAAAGACAGAAAATACTTTTTAGATTGTAACTACATTTTTTTAAATAATGATTTAGTGATAGAGGAGGTGGCTTCATATCTTTCCCAAGGTTATTCGCATGTAAGTGACTGGAACGAACCCAACTGAAATTGGAACTCGGCTCTCCGATTTACAATTTCAAGCCATTACTCATTACGCCACCCGCACATCCAAGCTTACAGCGTTCATCCATCTAGGTATTGACCACGTTCAATATTGCTTACCTTCGGTGATCGTACGAGAACCGGTGTTTCAACTCGATATGGGCGTAAGGCAAAGAGTGAAAGACGACATTTTTTTTTGTGTTCATCATTTTTCTAGGACTAAACTATTGTGTTCATCTGAAGATTAAATTTTTACGTGTGAAGTGAAAAACGCTAACGTGATGTATTATAGAATTTTTAAATTTTATTATGAAGACACACGTGAAAACATCAAGGGAGGTAACTAAGTTGAACACAACAATTTTTGTCTCAGAAAATCAAGATCGTGATTTCAACATTGTGCTAATGTCGAAAGTACTCGAAATAAAATCAGTATGCATCAGCATGGTAATTTCTTTCTTCATTTAATAAGGAAACTAAAAAAATTGTTCGTAATTACACGAGGATCTTATTAAAAATAAGTAGACAAAACTTGTCTAAATTATTTAATGAGACGTGTTATATATATATATATATATATATATATATATATATATATCGTTAAATATAACGAACAATAAAATTTTCCTTGTCCGTCACTTTTTTGATGAAAGATGTTTAAAGAAAGGTTGCTGTCCAAATATACATTAATATATATATATATATATATATATATATATATATATATATATATATATGCTGATAGTTCGGGGTAAAATCTCCGACTGAAGCCAATTCAGTCGGGTTTCGATCCCGGCTTGAGGCAATCGGATGTCTAGCCACACTGACGAGCGCTGATACAGCGAAGCAGTCTGTCTGTGGATGATAATATATATATATATATATATATATATATAAAACTGAAAGCTGTGTGTTAATAAAATAGTGCTCGATGCAATATGACGTAGCTATAAACTATATATTAATATATAATATGTATTATTAATATATGAACTATATATTAATAAATTATATATTAATACATATACATTTTTCCTCACCGGTAGCACAATTCGGAGTCTCATGCACAAAGCAATCTTCGGGTACTAAAATGAGGCTGACCGTTACATGTCACCACTTGAAGATTGCATTGTGTATGAAACTCTGGGTCGTGCTACTGGTGAAGAAAAAATGTATATTTAGTAATATATATATATATATATATATATACATACATGCATACTTAGGTAATGAAAATTTTGGTAATCCGTATGAAATTGAAATTGAAATTAACCGCAATATTTCGATCATATCTGTCTCCTCCCCCTCTCTCTATCACCTTACATTAACTTAAATCTACCCCTCAAAAGTGAGTAAAAATAATACGTAAATGTAAAAACATTTTTTAAGCTTGAAATATGAACTGAGGAACGAAGAAAAAACACCTCCCTGGGGAAATAAAATATAATCAATGAACCCTTAAAGTTGTCTGTTTTATAATTATATTATATATATATATATGTGTGTGTGTGTGTGTATTTCATATTACATTCTCACTCTTGCAAAACATGCAAAAACAAGTCCAATTCCACGAGGAAATCCCTTTTTTTCTTTCTCACTGAAGCTTAATCTTTTTTGTCTTGTTTCTGAGAGGGACGAAAAGTTATCGCAAGACATCAAAGTAGAATACTAAAGTCAGTGTTGTCGATCTCAGATTGCTCTCATCTTAACAGATATCCTGCGCTTTAAAATAAAACTTTTTTTTTCCTCTCCAGGGACGTCGTCGGATTTTTGTTTTTTAAACTTGGGAGATTATCTAGCCTTTCATGCTAACACGAAATTTAATTAAAATTAAAACCTTTCTCTCAGACATTGTCTCGTTCAAATATAAACATTGCCGATTGCACACCAGGTTTTCTGTTAGGTTTTAATCATAAGTAATTTCAATTTTTGGTTGCCAATCACCGTAAAAATTTGAATCGAAACAATAACAACAATAAAAAGAAAATGACAAAAAAGAGACGAACCGATTTTCGATCCTCACTCTTCTGAGCCAATCGAGGACAAAAGTGGAAATTGTTTGCACAAAGCATAAAATGCAATTGCACTTTTGATTTTGAAGAATAAACTTCAAAATTGAAAGTACAATTATATTTCATGCAAATACATATTCGGCAGTATTTGCAATGACCTGTTGCCACTTTTCAAACACCTCCTTGATACCTTTCGAATAAAATCCCGCAGGTTTTAGTAAGGAGAGCTTACTTGTGGCACAAGGATGAAAGCATGGAGCACAAAATGATGATCGAACTCACTCGTAATTGATCTAGCGAGACAAATTTGCTAACACTATTTACATTATTCGGACTATTGTACTCATCTTTGTCGCCATATTTATTACAACGTTTCGGCCGTTGTATGCTCCGGGCTTCTTCAGGTAGGTGGAATGTCGATCTGAACCCTTTATTTCGTTCACTGGGGTAGACTGATCTAATTTCACGTGCCATGTTTAATAGATGTACGGACACATGGCACAGTGGATAAAGGCGTTGGTTAGATCCAGTGACAGGACCCAAAGAGTATGAGCTCAATACCCGGTTAAGGCAGTGGAGAACTTGGAGAGGGGAATTAACAGGAGATAACTGATAACTGACATCTATTAAACATGGCACGTGGAACTAGAAGAGGTAAGCATTCTTCTATGAATAAAATAAGTTTAGGAAATTTATTTAAATTTTCCACACAAAAAAAAAGAATTATGCTGACATTAAACAGTCGCCATCTTGAATCCTATTACTTACCTATTGTCATCATTCCAGTGACAATAAACTACATCCGGTAGCAAGGCCTCTGACCGGAAGATTGGAAGTCTTTAGGAACGTAGAACCACCTCTTAATTGCAATTGTTCCTCGGTCCAATCTGATCCGTGATGGTAGCCCCTGTTAGGATCCGAGGTATTGGTAAATAGTTAACCCCCAAACTCGGCTCAAACATTATGAAAATGTAAAAAACATTTTCATACTGAAAATAACAGCAATGCATTTTTATATAAAAAAAATTACCAACAATAAATTAAAAAAAAAATTACCAGCAATAATTTTTTGTAAAAAAAAAAAGATAAGATAAATAAAATTTACAGGCAATACATTTTTGAAAAAATATCACCAGCAATATATTTTTGTAAAGAAAATTACTAATGCTGCCAAGAAAGTTAAATTTCGACACTAATGACCCATATGTGTTGATATGCCGCGAAACAAACAAACAATTTGTGTATTGACGAGCGCAATTATAGGGGAAGGGTTCTATTATTCCGTTGAGCTAGCTCGAACATTCACGAGTCTATAACGCCAAACATTACGGTCCTTCATTAAGGTCAATATCATTAGGGTGGAATTCTGTGTCTACATAGCTGTTCAAAGTAGGTGGGTGCTGAGCGACCAACCTGTCTTGTTCCATGGCTAGGTGTCCAGAGCAGTAGATCACACGTGAGTTCTTGTTTTACTTGCCAGCAGTGTCCTGCAAAATATATTCTGCGTTCGCGTAAGATTGTAAAAATATCTGGGATGTGTCCGTAGAGCTGTGATTTAGTTGGATGTTATTTCCAAGAGATGTTAAGTATAGCTCTCAGCATCCGAGTGTAGGTTCCATCAAGCTTAGACTCTAGAGTTTTAGTTAATATCCAAACAATAGCACGATATATTAAAATCACCTCTACAGTGGCTCGAAAGGATCTCCGTTTGAGGTTGTCTGGTATATCAGATTTCCAGATTACAACCATTTTACTCAAGGCAATCTAAGCATTAGCTATGCGAATTTTCACATCCTTTTCAGTAGAATTTATTTCGCTTCCTAGGTATGTAAAAGATTCGACAGATTCTATTGAAACAGTTTGTATTGTGATGATCATGTTGCAGCTGCTGGATCTATAAATGTGCATTTCGTATTTCACTGCGTTTTAAGAAGTCTAAATAAATAATATCAGAACAATCCCACCACAGGTATAATATTACCTTTATTTCATGGATCTCAGCTTTTGAAATTGTTGCCTTGTTCTGCGTCCTTTCCTTTTTTGTTTTTTGATTGATTTGTTTCCTGAGGGCTATCAACCCTTTTCAGGTTATTTAAAGCCAGAAAATATTTTTAGATTATGAGAATTTTTTGGAGATATTATTGATTTACTAATACAAGTCCTACTAATTAACCCATAGTTGGGGGTAGAAGTGGTGGAGTCATATCTTTCCCAAGGATATTTGCGCGTAAGTGAATATTGCTAACCTGACTGGAATTTGAACTTGGCTCTCCGATCTCCAATTCCGAGCCATTATCCATTACACCACCTGCTCTTCCACGCTTACAGCACTTGGTATTCCCAAGCGGTCACCCATCTAGGTACTGACCAGGCTCGACGTTGCTTTAATTCAGTGGTCGTACGAGAATTGGTGTTTCAACGTGATATTTTTTAACTGCCTTATATGATCAACATTTATGATAATGCCTTTGTTAATACAACCAATTCTCCAAAATGGAAATTACTTGTCTTTCAAAAATTGACAAACTTCTTTCGGTTTTAACAGATTTGACAACACTTGTCAGATAACAGTTTACAAGTTTGCAATAACGAGTATCAGAAAAAAGTCACGTGGGGTGGTTTACAGAGATTACCCCCCCAAATTGAGTCGCTTAATTCTTTATTTATTCTTTGAATTTTTTTTTTTTCTAGGCTCATTTTTTTTATTTCTTTTTTCATATAAATATCTTGACAGCATTACTCCTGCTAAGAGATGTTTTTCACAATATATTTCAAGAATGTGTATGTTCAATACTGCTAAAGTTATTGATAGTAAGTCTTTTGTAAACTCAAAAAAAATTTAGGATCTTGAAAGGACTTTGTCGCGGTGAAATGGTTAGTAAGCTTGTCTCGCTACATCAATTACGACTGATTGGTGAGTTTGATACTCACTGGGTGCTCCATGCTTTTGTCCTTGTGCCACATATAAGCTACGCTTACTAAATTACTTGGGCACTTCGACGTTGTGTAATGGTTAGTCAAGCTTGTCTCGTTAGATCAATTACGACTGAATAGTGATTTCGATTCTCACTGGGTGCTCCATAGATTCGACCTTGTGCCACGTCCAAGCTACGCTTAGAAAATTACCATATGTTAGTATCTTGATTGATCCTGGCTGAATTTTGGACGGTCCTGATTCTTTACCAAATGTTCAGTTCATTCAGTCACGATCCTTGCGTTTTTGGCGCGCTTCCAAGAGCACCAACTCTTATGGATTCCCGGTTTCTCGAATTTCCATTTTTTTTTTTTTTTTTTTTGTTAGCTCCTTCAGAACCATTCCAAGGGCTCTAATAACAACGGGCACAACTTTCACCGACACGTTCCACAATTTTTGTCAGTTCTTTTTCAAGACCCAAATTATCTGTCCAGTTTTTCACTTCCGACTAGTGTTCCGTTTACCGGGCACGCTGCAAAGTGGCCGCTAGAAACCAGTAGGATTCAAGTGAGATAATTAGAAGAAGAGGTGTAGTTGGCGAGATAGACGAAACAAGATTCCGCAAAAGAAAATGCAACTGGATTACCAGCAACTAAATGCAATGACATTTTAGTTGCTGGGTTTTAAAAGGCATAGAAAGGAAAGGCAAGAGACCTTGTTTTTTTCTTAGTTGAAGAAGATAGACCCGCTTCTGCTTTCGCTCCCATAATTAAGATGTTACTGCCAAAACAAGGCACCGAGAAAGAATTTCACGAAAACTATTTCTTAGAATATATTTTCCAAAACTGTAGATCTAATCTGAAGACGATAAATTCCAAAACGTTTTGGAAATATTAAAAACTGTGTTCAACAAAAGCTGAAAACAAAGATGACTTCGATGATTACAGATAAGTTTAGGAAATATAATTCAAATTTTCTTAAAAGAAAAAAAAATTAGGATATATAGCTACCATCTTGAATTCGAGATCCACGATGTGGCATGTTTTCTTCTCTTTATTTATGACTAGCAGCATGGCCCGGCTTTGCCCGTGCTTGATTCAAAAATCGTACGAGTCATACAGTAATCGCTATCGCTTGACTTAGAATATTTTTTCCCTTCCTTGCCTTTAAAGGAGTGCCCTTTGCCGTGTTGATGTTGCTACATGCCTTACTTCTTGCCTATCTCACACTGCGAATTTTTTCTAAGCTCTATACTAAACATTAAATCTGTTACGAAAAAAGAACTAAACAAAATGAACACAAAACAATCAGCTTTCAAAAAGGACTCGTAACTGAAAAAAACGAATGAAAAAAGAATGTTAACAACAAATACTTTTTCACACCCAACCCAGTTCTGCAGAAATCGGATCAACGGTTAGTTTAAAGCAAGCGAATGAGCCAATTGGAGTAAAGTGTCATGCAGATTTAAATTTTTCCCACTTGTGAGGAATGCAGCTATCGATTTTTTTGCATGCTAGCATGCTAGTTAACATTCGTGTCAGTCAGCTGTTGGCTCACGCTGGCCAATAGAATCTTCCTGCCTATTCGTGGCAGCCAGCTATAGGTTCTCACTCTGGCCATTAGAAAATGGCCGCAAACTACATGAAAAACTGCCGTAGAAGCATGAAAAAATCGATTATTTCCACTATCGATGGGAGTTGGGAAATGCAAAGTCGGTCTTGGCCTTCCCGCTAACTTGGAGCATGTGCATGTATTTTGGTGCAAATCCGTCGAAAATTGCGGCCGTACATTCGTTATACACACACACACACATCCTGCCTTTTATAGATAGAGATAACAAGATCTAGTCTTCTGACGTGAGTCCATTTCAGTCTCAAATCACAATTTTTTTTTATTATTCTCTCAGACAGATTCTGATTTTTTAATACAATATCGGTTTGTATAGCCAACCCAGCACAATTTTTACTGGATCATAATCCACATTCAGTAATACGTATTTCGCAGTTTTGTTTTGTTTTGTTTTTCTGAGCCAACTTACTGCATTTTCTTATTATAAGACTGATAGACCTCTCTATAATTTGACTATCTGGCCGTCATGTTTTCAATACTGGACTGATCCCAAAATTCCATGGTTCACAAAGATGACTTAATGGGATAAAATTAACTGATACTAAATATTTTTAGCATAGACAACGAAATAGGTACAATCTATCCTCGGTAATTGAAAAAGGGGTTCAAACTGCGATGGACACCTGAACAAGGCGTGCATAATGGTCGAAACGCTGTAACACCGAAGATAGATAAACAAATCCATGCTCTGTTCATCGCTTAATTACGATTGCCTTGTTTCTTATCTATCTTGACTTTTATATAAGTGGTTATTCTTTCACTTTCTACTTAGTACAATCCCTTCTTCTTCTTCTGCTTCTGTCCCTAATGGACGTAGACGATCATGGTCCTCCACCACTTCCTATCTCTTATAAACTTTCTCTTTTCTTTTTACCCCTCCTCTTTCCTGTTCCGCCATCCACTTACACACGCTCATTAGGTAGGTTACTCGCTGCTTCCCGCGATCTCCCTTGGCTTCAGTATGTGCTGAGTGCCAAATTCTCCAAACCCTCTTTCCTTATCACGTGTCCTAGAAATTTCAATTTTTTTTTTTCTTTTTCGATTCTAAATATGTTCGTCTTTTTTGTTTCCATTATCTTGTTCAGTCCATGGTATTCTCAGCATTCTTCTGTAGAACCCCAATCTGTAACCGGGTCATTACTCGAAACCAAGTGTAAGAGAAGATTGTAAAAGTATTCATTCTGTTTCTACACATTCTGATTTGAAGTGATACTGAACGTACAGATTGTTCATATTTTCTGTATATTTTTAATAGTCTTCTGAGGATAAGATCAATTGACACACGGTGTCATTTTTTTTTTAAATCTCTTATAATCAGGAGCGACCAGAGTTCTTATTAACGTTCTTGTCTGTATCCTTCTACATATGGTATCAACTAAAATCTCACTGTTAACACCGCATTCAATCCTCACTTGTTTAGCTGTTAATTTGGGATTGCCTGCTGAGACTCTCATAATCTTTCTTTCATCTCTCTTGTCAAACTTTGTTTTTAGGTATTCCGGTTTTCTTTGCATTTAAAATACTTCCAGAATTAGCAAACGACTTTTGGATGGTTTTAAAATTATTTCTGGAAATTCCCATTCGTCTGGCTATAGTGTCACCTTCTCCTTCAAAGTCACAACCTTCATCTTTGGTTCAACTGAAATTTTAGCCATTATTTTAGTGTAAAAAATGCTAGCTAACGTTCAACTACAATGACTTGCTAAGGCATCTGACACTCATATTAATAAGATGGAAGAACTCTTAGTTAGAAATTGGCATAGTATCGTGATTATATCATCTTAACTCTTTCACTGGCTCAATAGTTTTGCATGGCCTTTTTTCTACTTCCTTAAAGCGGCGTATCTTGTCTTACATGGCACCTACGAAAACGCAACACGGCTTACCGCCATATCACGTTGAAACATCGGTCCCCTTCAGTATCTGTCTATATTTCTAAGATGAGCTATTATGTACACTATTTACATT